>JAGDQP010032715.1:0-21120 GCA_022664845.1 Lepisma saccharinum | reverse complement strand
CTCACAGACTCTTTCCCCCCACCTGTCTCCTACTCTTCCTGTTTCAAGTAATCATATGGTTGCAGGCTGTGAAAGCAAGGCATGGACTTCCGGTGTGCAGTGCTAGTTTCTTAGTGTGTGTGTGTTTGTGTGTGTTTCTGACGGGGTTCTGCAAAAGTTGGCATATGCGAGGGATGTCCTTGCATCTGGCGATAACATTCATCGGTCAAGTCCCGTAAACTTAGGAAATATTCTTTCATTATACTACTACCTAAGATTCTGCCAGGGAAATATATAAAAGTAAGTAATTATAATTTCTCAATATCCTTATATTTGTCTTTATCTACCTTACAAAACACTATATACAAAAGCTATGCCCCCAGTTTAATTCATTAATATATTCAATACAAGTCAGCTACATGGTCTCAGAAAAGGTAGTTTTATCAACCCATGTCGTATAAGGAGAGAGTACATTGTAATTCTAAGATGTCAAACAGTTGAATTGAGACAACAAGCAGTCCAATAGACCTCATCTTCTTATATTACGAGTAAATGTGGTTTCAAACACCCTTTTTTGACTATAATCAGCTCTTTCTAGCTTTCATTTGATTCAAAGTAGTGCAAATGCTGTTTATCTTCTTAACCAAACAGTCTTTTCAACCATAACGTACATGCAAAATCGTTATATACTCATAAAATACAACTGAAAGAGTAGATGATATCTAAAAATCATGTTCAAGCTACTTCAAAAGAGAGTTTTCTCGCTATATATTGTTCAGTATTATATAAATCCACGCTTTTCACCTTCAAATACACGTTCAACCTAGTTTCAATGACGGTTTCCTTGTTACGTATTGACTACATATGGTTCTTAGGACTTCTCTTGTATTAATAAAGCGCGTAATATGGGCAATTTTGATTTACCAGAGTTGATTTCTCAATTAATATGCAAACTGTACAAGTAAAATAATGTCTACACTCCATTCTGAACAGTCCCTCACGCGAGAAAATCGAAACAATGAGTCCTTCCTACCATATTTTTCGTGAAGATATAGTTTGTTTCTCTAGTATTCGTGTTGAAATACCTATTTCAATGTTGTATATTAACAAAATTGTATTGCACATGGTCAAATTCGGGTAATCATCCATCTTAGTGGCGCCATTTTCATATTCAAGAACTTGTTTTGTAACAACTAACCTCTAATATGGCGTTATTCTCGTATTTTCGGGTTTCAAAAGTATCTTAAAGACTAGTTTTCTGCTTAAAATCATGTTTGAATATCTCTTTCATAGTGCTTACCGTTAAATAAGAGAACTTCATTCTCTAAGTTTCACATCAATTAGTCCTTTTCGTGTTTTATTAAACCTCTTTCTACTTCAAATGTCACTTTTCTCCCTATATATTGACTGGAAGAACTCTCTTCCTGATAACAAACACCGAAATAGTTGCAATTTCATCTGAGAAGTCGGCTTTAGGCATATATAATCATGTTTGTGCTATAGATTACCACTAAATAATCCTTTTCCAAGGGTAAAATACAGTGTATGAGTCATTTCTAGTTAAATTATCTGTTAAATAAGTTCTCCAAAGTGATAGTTTGAAGTTTAATTCATTCTTTTCCTATTTCAAAAGAGGTCTTTTCTCCTAAAGACGTCAATGAATACCTAAGTAAAGCAGGAAATAGCCTTCAAAACAGTTGCTAATCGGATAAGTTCTACTTAAACATGCGTGACAGAAGACGTATTATACAGGTTTCCATTGCAAAAAACAATAAACACCTTGTATTAGGTTAAAATGAGATTTCAAATATGGTCCAGACGCGTCTCGTATGCTATTCAAAGGAATAATCAGCCTGTATTAACGTAGAATATCTTAAAAGCAGCGTGTATAATTCTGTTACATAGTTTTTGCATGTCCTCTGAGACAATATATATCTAATATTTCAACTTAAAATAGATTTCTATAGTTCTTTGTACACTTTCGGTACGCTAAGTAGCTCACAAATAGCGATATTGTAGTAATTTCGACTTTAAAAATCTTAAGAAACATCTCAAAAGTAAAATATTAGGAAAACTTTTGCTTACAAATGCATTAATCACATATCATACAGTTCTTTGTGCACAATAAATGCACTCCTAGTGTTCAAATTATTCGAGAATTGGTACTAATGCAGTAATTTCGGTTTATATTGACTCAAGTCGCACGGTTCTACATGTAAAATATGTATATTTCATCGTCTCAGGACTTCAAATCATACATTTATACAAATAGAGGTGTGAAAACAAGCAAAAAACAGTTCTTATGCAGAATAATCACATCTCTGGAGTAGAAATTAATCATAAAAGATGATAGTATTATACTAAATTCTTCTTATACAGATGTCAAAACACAAGCCAGCAATTCCATTACAGGATGCGTAAGTATCTATAATATTTATCCTAACTATGAAATATATTTCGTATGAAACCTCACCGTTTCTTCTACTTAAATATTCAGGAAGAGTTCGTATAAAAATCACGCATTTTTCTTACCATCTAGTTGACACAACATCAGAAAAGGTTTTCAATCCCTTAAAGTCTTCTCTAACACTGCGAAAATTAAAACGATATGTGGCACGAGCCAAAAAGACCAACAGTTGATGGTATGATCTGTTACTTAAAACAATTAACGTCTGGGCAGACACACTTCTTTTCTCCACCCTTCTCCAATCCACGCGAGCCAATTTCCTGTTTCTCACGGCCAGAAGATTCCGAGGCTTGTCTGTGGGGTCAACGGGTTGAACCTTGGCCCTAAAGGTGAAGTTCTGTGCGGAAGGAGATGACAGTTTTGTCAAATTAATGGCCAAAAATCTCAAATTATGAGTCCAGGTGCTTCCGTTTCGGTGGGTGGACTCCGATAAAAGCGACTTCAGCTACTATTTAATGATTAATTACCTCCATCTATTTATTAGAAAGAGAAGAGAGGCAACAGATGTTTTCTTTCGTCTCAAAATTTCAAAACAGAAGAAGGAGAGAGTAAAGAAAAAGTTTTCTCTATATCGGCCAGCTGTTTTGCCTTCTTTCCAAACACTTCATTTAAATTCAGTATTGTTCAACACTGGCGTTGTGGTCTTGGAAGCAGTACTGAGAAAAGACAAGCCGGGTTCGAGTCTTAGTGTCTGTCATCCTGACAGACGATTTCGACATATCTAGCGTATGTCTTCTTGATTTGTTATCGAATTCATCTAACGACAGGATAACACAACAATATTAATTTCTAATGAGTGGTCGCTATAGGGTGTTCATAAAATAATTGACATTTATCTGAATTATAAAATAAAAATTAAATACAAGTAATTGCATGATTAAAACAATGAAAATATAAGATGTTGAAGGCAATATGTACATCAAATGAGTGAAAACTTGATAGGAAATTGATTATTGAGTATTTCATGTTTGATACTATTAACTAATGCATATAGTATACACTGTATGGACAAAAAAGGTGGTACCCTATTGAACATTAATTATTTATCGTATTGATGCAATTAAACACAGTTAATAAATCGCTATTACTAAACATTTAAGGTATTCAGTCTATAAACATATCAATTTCATGTATTACTACACCCTCCTTCTACCGCATGTTGTACAGACTCCTAAAAATGGCAGAGGACGCAAATTCAAACATGTTGTATAAAAATCCTAAGGGGGGGAGGCCATAGCCGCTACTACCCCCCCAGGATATTGTAATTATTCCCGTAGTATACTACTCTGCTTGGGTACTCGATGAATGAAGTAGCGCGCAAGTAGCCACCTGAAGTTAGTTACAAATATAAAAATTATATTTTAAAAAACAAAAACATTGAAGTACACACTTCAAATAATTTTCCAGTCTACTCTATTACCAACTTCTTTGTTCAATGAAAAGCGCAACAATCCCAGCACAAACTCTGGGAACACTACATCGATTCCTGTCTCGGACAAATATATAAACCTTCTCGCAGGAACTTGGCGAACTCGCCCTAATATTATAGTGAAATGTTAACATTTGTAAACACAAAAATAGCTAAGAACCCTTGAGGGTTGCTCAACTCCTTATTAAACAAATTACTCACTTACTAACTCTAAGGCTCACGGAACGCACAAGTAGATCGCCGCTGTAACAGACGTTTGTCATAGAATTCTATTCTGGACAAGATCAAGCCAGAACTTATAAAATAAATATTGTTCAAAAAGATTTTTTTCACCCTGCTTCAAACAAATAGTAAACGGTGAAGAGAAAAAAACAACAACCTGAAAGGACCTGCCGCTTAGGCAAAACACTAATACTAGACAAAAAAAGATATCAGGTTTACAACTTCCTATACCACTTCTGTGGTTATCCTCAGCACAGAATGATACAAGCACAATCTATTCCATTGAATCTTAAGAATTCATGGATTATTCGTGGAATATTCCCGAATACTTCTGTGTTAGAGTCAAAACACAAATGAACAACAATTACAAAGAATGTAACAAACCCGTTCTGTTAGGATACTTTAAGCTTAGGTTTTGTGTCCCTGATCATATTAAACACCAATGTTTGGTCTTTTTCCAGAACTGAACTTCTAAAAAATGTACAAAAATGCCATTATCACACATGTCACACTCATTACAAAAAATTACATATTACAAAGAGACGACATATTATTAGCCACTACTGTGGACTACGCTGCAGCTTAATTACACGCACTCAAATACTACTGGTGCATAGTTAACAAACATAAAACAGCAAACCAAAAAGTAAAATGTAATCACAAAATACTGCAAGCCATATTGGTTCAAGATAACAGGTGCGCACCTGGAAAGATTATCAAATGATGAAACCAAATATATTTTTCGGGAGATGAAAATGCCCAGTAGCAAATTTGTGTATGAAACTCACATATACTACACTCTCTAAAAATTATTTAAGCCCCTTAGGAATGACTACCAAGCTAGTACATTTGTGATGTACATAAAGCTTCAAACACTCGAAGCTAAACATAGCAGCATAATATTGCTGCAAAAACAAACAAATTTCACCAAACAAACAGCTTAGTACCCAAAACGTAATAAAAATATGTATTACAAAAAATGAAACAAGGGAAATGCCCTAAACTTTTACCTACAAACACGGAGAAAACAAATACTCTCCTAATGAAATCTCTGTAAGGAAACTCAGTCAATCCACATACATAACGGCGAAGTTCGTTTAAGAGGACATAATACTCACATATGAATTCAGAAACATTCGGAAAGATCCAAATAACAAAGATATGAAAGAAAAACTTCTCTCAATTAATTGACATAATATTCGACCTTTTTGAGAGACAGGTAAACAAACGCCACACTTCGAAATCCAAAATAAAGTTCCTGGAAGCACCTAAACCTAAAAAATAACATAAAAGCTAGCAGCTACGAGTTACTAGGGGTAACTACTCATGAAACCTGGAGCCCTTTTCAGCTTGAAAAGTTACATAAATGGCTCCCACTGAAAATACCACACATATCAGCCCAAATATTAGACTTTCTGGCCCCTACACCCAAGTTAAAGGAAGTGCCTATTGAATTCCAGGGCTACGGGCTTCGATCCCTAATGATCATAAAATAAAGAACCCAAACTGTATATGCGGAATGCGGTGGCTCCGAGGTTCTGGGCTTCAAACCCCATTGCAAGAATTATATCATTTCAGTAAAGGTATATCTAAACTTAAAATATTTTATTTAGATATCCCTATTGTTTACTAATTTCACAGGTTCATAATAGCTATAAGGTGTGCTGTGCTAAGGTATCGTAATAGTTACTGTAGTAATTCGACAGTCTTCGATAGATCCAGGATCCAGCTGTATAATTTTAAGAGAACAGTATTAAATTTATTTTTCCGTTTTTTTTTTAATTTAAAATTTTGAAGTCTCAAGTTATTCTAAAATAATATGAAATTTAGCAATTCTCTTTTTTTTTTTTTACTATTTAACCTTTTTTTATAAACATGTTTTCCTACAAAATAAATTTTCACAGCCTTAAGCTGTTCTATTTTGAGTATTGTACTAAATTTTTTAAAAAGTTCCCCTAGATAAGTACAATACTTTGCTTATGATTTTAGAGTCTGAGTAGCATTGAAACACCATTTTGAGAAACTCATTTTCAAAATTTTTCCGCTGCAGTTTCTGGAACCTGTTCACCTGGGAGGTATCCGCCGGTTGGACATTGTATCAAATTTAAGTTCTAGGTAATAGTCTTAGGGGGGGGGGAATTGTTGTTTTTTGGGGGGGAATGCGCCATCAGCCTTGGGGGGTGGATGGGCACCCCTGACCAACGTGACCGTCATATTTTGTGGAGGGCAATGTTTCTCAAATGGAAAGTGGGTCGTCTGACATTGCGACGAGCGAGACGTGTATCACCTGGAAACACTGAGTTTAGATAGAGAGGAGGCAACAAAAGAAAAATCCTACCTTGTCAAATACCTTTCTTTTCATAACAGACAAATTATTTTCTGTCTCCTATTTTCGAAAGTATCATACAAACGCAATATTCTTTCAGTGTTATCAGCTTGAGTTCGTCCGATTTTTTATATTTTAACATATACTATATATAATAAACTACAGCCATATTCAATCCACTACTGGATGAGGCCTCTCCCCGGAGGGAGGAGATTGGTCTACTGCTTCAACGCTTACCAGACGGGTTGGGAGAGGAGAGCCGAATCTTTATTCATAGCAGCTCCCCAATTGCATCACGATGCTGGGTGGGCACCGTTCCAGACCCACACGCCTTGGAAAAAATCCTTGGCAGTGCCAGGAATCGAACACGTCTGGTCAGCGTGGGAGCAGTAGATCAGTCTCCTCCCCCCAGGGAGAGGACTCATCCAGTAGTGGATTGAATATGGCTATGATTTATTTATATAGATATAAACATTTTTCGTGTTATATTGAGTTTTTCTGGTCGCTCCTGTATGTCAGTCAGGGCCTTGAGGTAACTAAATGTTGCCTGTTTTCAACCATGATTTCAAACTTGGTATCAGCAATTCTACAGATTCAGTGATTTATTTTCAAAATCTAGCCTCTCTCTCCAGTGACAAGAAATATATAATAAATAAATATCTTATTTCTTTATTAATTTGATATACAACGTTCCACTGACCAGGTTTTAATGGAATATGCTCAGTGAGCTGGAAAGTATTGTAGAAATATAAACTCCAAATTTTATGACCTTTAGGGATCCACGGATAACGTCGGGATAGGATAGGGATACCTTCGCGACATTTGCCTGGTGTGACAAAAATCCGTTGAAAAACTTAGGATGGTCGGCCATTGATATCGAACATGGGGTCTCCTGATTGCGAAGCGAATGCTCTGCCAACTGAGGTACAGGCGTTCAGTAAGTGTTGTTTTAATCTATTAGGATGATGCAGGTGTTTTAGTTTATTCCACCACGATTGCTGTGAATACGTAGACAAGTAGCTATTGACTTGTTCCGGGGAATTTTCTGCAAATACCGAACATCACTAATTCAACAGACGTAGTAGCATGCATAAGAGTTTAGGTCCTCAAGAATGCAGACCTCACGCTCACATGACCACACTCTACACACTGAATCAAAAGAGCGGAAATTTTTACTCGTTTGTCGATGGAAAAGTGATTAATCAAAAACTATTGCATTTCAATAACAAAGAATGGTTTTCAACAAAATGCTCTCGCTGAAGATAGAAAAAGTGATCATTTAGATGGGATTCCTAAGTATTGCGGATGTACTTATTCTTTAAATTTGAAGGAGTGATTTCTCATGTTTCAGAGTGATTCACAATGCATCATGGACAGTAGTCAAGTTTCTTTTTCGCCAATTATTTCAGCAAAGATTATCTGAACACAAAGGCCTTTCATGAAGTTAATTCCGTTTAGTTAAAAATGACAACAGAAGACCTTATACCTTTTCTCAGTGACAAAAACGTTCCAGAAGACGTCAGGAGTAAAATATATGCAAAAAACCTTTGAGGGTCAGTTCCAGTGCTGCATTAAACTATTTGGGGGCCCCGAGCTATTGACTCCGTTAGGGCCCCATCTTCCTGTCTCCTGTGCAGGGTCATCTTGTTGGTCTTTGGACAAAGCAATTTACTCAAGCGCCTGGCTGGACAGACCCCCGTGGAAACGGTAAATTAAATTAGATCGTTAGCAAAATGCATTATTTGAAAAATAAACGTGCATTTTTAAAAACTTTTGTCTAGTATTAGAATAAGAAATAAATCATAAGTTTCACCACAAGCAGCTATACAAATCTGAATGCTGCCTGGAATTTATTTTTAAAATTCGAATCCAATTTAAGATATATATTTTTTAACTATTAGAAAACGAAGCTTAGTAACGTCTTCGTATCTTGATTCGTAAAACTGAATTTATCCCAACGCGAGTTGCTAACTTCAATATTTGTCACTCTTAGATGCTGTTGCGCTCAACAGCAGTTTCTCAGACTACGACACGCGCACCAGTATTGCTGCGCGAAACTTTGGATACTGGTACGTGAGCTTAGTGAAAAATTAACAATAAACGTATAGCTGACCTAACACATTGTCACTGATTGTACGAGGAAATATCTGATGTCCAGTCCAAGATTTTTCTAAATTGACACGTTCCTAATGAAGCACGTGAAGTATAGAAACAAATGTTTTAAGGCTACTTATCACAAATTTGATTTTAACGCACCAGGATAAAAACACTACAATTCAGTGGTTGAATACAAGAACCATGAAGTTTTGAGAAAAACAGGTTTCAAGATCAAAGAAAGCATTATTCCTTATGGGAGACTGTATAGAAATACTATGTTTTGAACAATCAAATATTGTGTTCAGACAACTACGTTCCAGAGATCAGAGCTTGGCTGACACCTGCAAAGTATTTTGGGAGAGCAACTTATTATTTTTTATTTATTATTTTTGAAAATGTGATTTATCAGATCTTGCATGCGTTCACAGAATTGTGTTGGCACCAAACAAAGTAAAAAGAACTTTCAAATAAACTTTCCGTTACTAATTTGAAGTGCACAGATTTTTAATAAGTTTATTCCAATACTTAAAATCAATCACTTTTAAATGCAATTATTTAAAATACTGCGCCGAAATATTTTTAAAATGATAAAAGGGTAAAGCTAGCCTCTGTGCGATGCATACATTCCGTGAAAGGCGTATGGGGGATGTGGAGGTAGCCTAGACCTAAGGCACGAAGTGTTGTGGGGAAGTCACTCGTCAGTCCCATGCTCGACCGCCTTTACCTCCAAGGGTGTCCAAGAGTACCAGGGACATTCTGGTACTCAATTTGATATACCTCAAATTTTCAGAAACGGAAGCACTGAAGAAAACACAACAGCGTCCTGGACGGGATTTGATCGCAGGCCGCCAGATTCGTAGTCAGACGCGCTATTCCCTGACCCACGAACATAAATACAGAGAAAAACTTAAAAAATAATACGCCTATTATTTCCTCTTTTAAAAAGAGAATTATCAGAGAATGTAGATTTTAGCTATTTAACAAAAATAATTTAATTACTTTTGCTCATATTTTTATTGTTCCATTGTATTATTCAAGGTACCATCCCAACATTTTCCTAGTGTAATTGAGGGAACCAGGGAAAACGTCAATCAGGATGCTCGGCACCGGGAATCGTTGCCGACCTGGTAGCCATGTGCGTTAGGGTACTAAGTAAGCTACTCGATGGTCCTGGGTTCGAATCCTTGCCTGGTTACCCCTGAAATGAAAACTATTTAAATCCAAGGAAATAAAATAAAAACTTTACTTTATCCACCGGGTTACCGGATCTAAATCGGGTCACCGGATCAGGCTGGATCCGAAGCCTAGACCCTGGTGCTCCGGTCCAAAACTTCACCCGGCTACCTGTTTCAGCTTTGCACCCAGCCTCTCATTTTGAAACTGTGTGTCGAAGTCGTGTCAAAATTGTGTGTATTCGGGTATTTCCAGAAGAAACAATATTTTGAGAAATTCCTAAACGCAACAAGTATTGGGAGCCACGTCTTTTATAATGTATGGTTCTCCTTTCGTTTCTGTAAGAAAAGAATGAAAAGGGAATATGGGTCTTTTTCTGTTTCTCCCTTATCCCTTGTTCTTCTTTCCCTTGTTAGTACCTGCTGTGCTCAGGGCAATAAAACTGCAAAGCCTGTGTGATGAGTAAGAAGGCTCCTTTTGTTGGTCTGGGAACCCGCCCCCTGACACATTGTAAAAAACCTCTTACCAAGACAATGGCATGTTTAGATGCTTTCTCATGCCAGTGATTAAAAAAGCTACATAAGTATCTTGAATAATCGGGGAAAGCAATGAGACAGGATCAAGCACACGTCCAGTTTTTACAAGAAATCGCCACAGCCCCAACTGGGTGTCCCCCCTCAAATTCTTGAGTACACCCCGAACTTCAAAGTGCTGTAATTCTTTGTTCAAAATTACACTTTTCAGGGATATTAGATTTTATGTATCTTTGGCCAACAATGGAGATTTCTCAACAATGTATATATAGAAGTATGGAAATTTTGCCTGTATATTTCCTTAGATATTGGTGGAGTGTTTCTAAAGTCCAAGTTTCGTAATTCTCCGATTAAAATTACTATTCCCCTTATGTCTTAATTCTGTACCTTTGGTCAACAATTGAGATTTCTCAACAATGCATGTTAAGGAGTACGAAAATTTTGTATTTACATTTCCCTAGATCAGAGATTTTCAAATGGCTTAATCCGGTCTGGTTTCGAACCTCGAAGCCTTTCTTCCCAAACCTCCACGAAGTTCACGGTTTGATAGGAATTTCAATGTCAATTTATTTATGGTCTTTGGCAACTTTCTTTCACAATGGGTTTGATAGGATGTTAAGAGTAATGTGTGCATGTATTATATATACACACTTCATTTGTTGAAATGCCAGTGAAAAGCATATAAATATTGTGAATTCATGCTCAAGTCCGTCGTGTTTACTTTCTTTATTTTTTATTTTTTCCAACGTATCAAAATATCTGAACTTAACTTCATCTCAAGTACTTTCTCATATACTCGTGAAATAACATTTCGCGGACTGAAATGGCGAAAGGTTGGGAACTTTACAGCTATACCACAGTGATGGTAAACTACCTACTTCTTAATAAAACCCTTAACACAAGGAATATCTGTAAAATATTATTTATTCTTGCTTAAGAACAACAAACGCAATGCAAAAGACTGATTGCTGAATTTCGTTAAAAAAAAGTTTCTGAAGAGTATCTTTAGCACATCAAAACGTGTTTTTAAAGATACTGCTAATTTCACATATCAGATGGTAAATTAATTGTTTGCAGAAACGCTCTGTCTATGAGTAGAAACAAGATTTCACACACTTATTTTCCAAAAGATTAAGTTACTTTAAATTTCCAAATATGGTTAGACATTCTACACTTTGGTTCAGCTAAACATAATTTCTACAGTCACCGAGCATAAAATTTATTTCTACGAAAAAGATTAATTACAAATATAACTACTGGGCAGAAATTTAACTTTGATATTCCACTTTCGTTGTCAAATATTTCGTATGTATTTTCCATTTTGTACTTAACACAACCTAACCTCCAATTTGATAATCCAGTCAAGATATACTATAGTCGAGTTAGGTATAAATTTACAGAACGAATTTCTATTGAGCAACAAGGCTTACGGTTCGCGATAGCAACTTTGCTTGTAATGGAAATAAAACGTTGCGAATTTGTTAGTTTTACGTTCAACAAAACGGACATACTATAGAGATTTAGTGCAATTTAAACCACACCAATATCCGAAATGAACAAGCAAAATGCTCTAGTGGTGAAAGTATCGTGCATTTGAAAAGTAGCATAAACTATAGTGCAAGGTAAAAATGTTCAACGCTTTCGAACCAATTTTTACGTGCTGTAATTTTGCTATCTAAATATATGTGAATCAGACTTGGTTTCAGAGAGAGAATGGGACATTTTAGGACATTAACCATACATACCTGATTGTAAACCGAGCCCCAATGCCTGCCAAATTAAGCGGACATTTCCACTACACTCATATTTCCACTAGAAAAGTACACCATTGACATACTGTAGGTACCCTAAATCACTTTCATACACACAGTAGAAAAATGGTTTAGAGTCACAGATGATTATATTTAATTTTATTTAAGAAAATGAAAGAAAACAACCACTGCACACCACATACAAACACAAAATCACTTCACACACCGACGAAGCACCATATGCTTCACGTCGTCGGCTTCCAGTTTCAACCAATATGGAGGATGAAAACGCCAAACAGCAAAATTTTAATTCTCAGCTTTCACCTTGTAGAGTTTGAAGAAGACGGCTACCATAAATGTATATTTTATCAGAAGAGGCTGCTTTTGATTTATATAAACTTTAAAATGCTGGGCCGTATAATAAATTCACTTCATATGAAATTTTCGAAATCAGCCTTTATTACTGCAGTTTTTACAATTCGACGACCATAACTGAACTTTCTCTCGGCTACAGCCAATCAGGGACGACGACAAAAACCAGAAACAAAAAGAGGAGTGGGTGTGGCCTAACCACCTAACTTTCTCAGCGAAATAAATCAACAATCAGATCTTTAAATTTCTTTATGAAGATTTAAAACGAAACAAAAATTGTCGATGAAGATAAGGCAATAAAATATGCAAAGAATAATTAAGTAATAATATGGAGAAACAATAAAGAATAAAATCCCGCCAATGCAACACTGAAAGAGATAACCAGAATGGTTCTGCTCCTTTGACATCTGGACAAATAAAACACTTTGAAATGAGCCGAAGTCGGCTAAAGGATAAAACATAATCACCAACAAATCACGAAAGAGAGAAAAAGAGGATACACAGAAAAAAGGGAGAGGGTAAGATATGTTGCGACCAACCAATTGGGGGTCGATACACTAGTCGCTACGGTTGTATGTAGGAAAGTTTTCAAAAATAAATTAATCTGAGCACTCCACTCATTGTTTGTCACTGGGCAAATGCCACACAACCGCCTACTACGCCAGCTCCTCTAGAATCTTACTAGAAACAAGAAAAAGTAAATTAGTTTTACTTTCCATGGTTCTTTGAAGACACCTGCAGACAATGTGCGACACTAGAACATCAAGACATTAACAAAACCATTATACGGAAGGTTCTCCATAAGACTTTCTTATAGGGGAAGTTCTTGTAGCTTAGGACACTTTTTAAAAAAATCTCCGCTTCCTCAATAATGTTTAACCCAGCCTTATTGTTGATTGCATGGCAAGATACATTCACCTTTGGGTCTTTATTAGAAATGGAAATAATAAAAAACTTCTTAAAGACTTACTTAAACAATTTGTACTAAAAAGTAAAAAATAATTTTGTTTATACATGCCTAAAAAGAAAAGCATGGGGCGCACCTTCATATGCAGTCACTTTATAAATTCTTGAATCGGCGCGCCCTATGCTTTCCTTTTTAGTCATCCATAAACAAAATTATTTTTTACTTTTTAGTACAAATTGTTTAAGAAAAGTTTTTTAAAATCATTTTGGCGTTTGGATACATTTTCTCAAGCTAATATTTTGTGACACAAATCCTAAAGTGTTCTGCAACCAGTCAAACGCCAGTTCATTGCAGGTTAGTATTTGTTTTAGGATAAAGAAGCCCATATTTTTTTAAAAAATATATTAAAATATGCTTTTAAAATATAAAAATATATAAAAGTAACAATGGAGTATTGTATTGTCATTCGACGTACGTCGCTGTGCAAAATTTCATCATTGTATGACGTCGGGAAATAAGTTAAATTAACGTTGCAAGATTTTGAGGCCAGCACGAACCATTGTGAAGTGAAGAAAAGTCTGTAAAATCAAAATCTGTTCTTTCTTTACGTTGTTACTACACTGCTCTGTTTTCTAGTAGACTGCAAAATGTCCCAAGGTACCTTGGAACAACTCTGTGTATCACTGAACATGAAGCTATGAACATGAACATGGAACTAGAACTAAGGATAAATTATTTTATTTTGTGTTACAGAAATGTATATTAATGATATACTAAATACAGAAACAAGGATGAGGCACATTTGTTGTATCTATCCGGTAATACAAAACGCAATGCATATTTATTTTATCTGTTCAGTATTACAAAACACTCATTTTATCCATCCAGTGTTACAAAACCCAATACAATTTACCTATACAGTAGTACAAAACGCAGTACATCTCCGAAGATACACTGTGTCATGGCAGATCACCGTCTTATTTTACAATTTTATTCAAAACATTCCATTCGTTACGACTAAACGTTGCTTGTTTTTACCATTAACAGAAGAAAAGACCACCTATTACAGCTATACTACCAACTCGGCAAAACAAATATACTCAAAAATAATATTTAAAAAAAAGTAATTAAGGAAATTCGATATGCAGAACGCCAAAAAATGTTTATCTTCTCTTATTTAGGAACTATCAACCACATATATACACTTCTTATATATTAAATCGTCGGCTTAGAATTATAAAGTTCTAACTACAAAGGATTTTAATGTTAGATAGTACTTTATAATTCTCATCCGCTACCAGCACCGAAACAAAAATAAATATTTCTTAATACAGGATGTTTCCCAAAGTACAGCGGATTCCCTTACACTCCATGGACTTATTGATCATTTATTATTACATACTGAATAAACTGTATGTCCATATAGAGAGTAAATTTTTATATTATCTGGAAGAATGACTTTCGTTACAATACAAGACAGAATAGTGTTAAAAAAGAGGTGTTACTTACATGTATTATTAAATATTATATACGGAGGCCGGTTCTTTTTGTATCCATCAGGTATATTCAAAACTACTTCAGGGTTCACAGCTGTTCCTAAACAACCACAAGTCTTGAAACTGAAAAGCAAAGAATATTGTAAAATTGAGGCAGTCCTGAATCTGGAACGTCGGTTGGTGTAAATCCGGACATTTGTCTCGGGCGCCATTTCTATGTAAGTTTGATCCCCGCGCACAATATTTCGTAGTTTCGGTGCCTGATAGAAATATACCTAACTCATAGGTGGAGATATGCCCAGAAAAATTCAACTACATGTTACCAGTAAATCGTAGGTGCACAGTAAAAATGCCTGTGTTAATTCAACATTTTTCGGTGTCCCACTTTTTATGTTGAGTCAACACAACAGAAGGTGTTCATTTCGATGCTAGCAGGAAAAGAAGTTACGGCTGCAAGATTTGAACAGTGATTGCTGAGTTAGGAAGTTAAGCAAACGTCTTACCGTCTGGGCTAAATTGCTAGACAGAAAAACAGTATAGGGATAAAAAATATGTTGCAGAACCCCAAACACAAACGAAGTTACTCGCACGGTTTATATCATTGTTTAATCACTTTTTTCATTTGCCAATTAAGAATCGGAATTCCCATTCATTGAGAATATGTTCCATTTCTATGAGAGCAAGCGAGCAAGATGACTAGAGGCAAATACTTGATGTCTATAATTAACACCGTGTGTTGTGTTGATTTGACACGAAAAATGGTAATCACGGTCGGAGACCGAAAGGTGTTGAATTAACACAGATATTTTTTACTGTGTTTGTATCACAAGGTTTTGTGATATGTAAGTGGTTCGATCTAATATATTTCATATACTTGTGTAACATAAGTGAGTGTTTTATGATTTAATGTGAATGAATATGTTTTTCAATGTCTTGCACTGTTTTCGGAACTTTTGATAATACAATTCTTGAAAGCTTTATCAATATCAATACATTTGTTATCATTAAGTTTAACTGATCATCATAATCAAACGTCCTTGGTTTATACACTTGTGCTATAAGGTTTGTTAAAAATATTTATGTAAGTTTTCATATTATGCATTAGAAATATGTGGCTGCCCAAGAGTAGAATACACCTAGCCACGTACACCATGATTTAATTACGTATTAATTAAATACGTCCTTGTAGCTTGAATTCTATAGACGCCACGCAAACGTACACCGTAGATTGTCAGGTGGCTATTTGAGACACTCCCTCTTGAATGAAACTAGAAAACAAGTTGAGACACGTATTTTTGAATGAGACTTTCGCTGTTGCCTTGCTCCTGCATTGTATTGATTTATTCAGAAAATAATTATACATTTTTTGTTACTCACAACCCTTGCTTCTCACCCCCTACCCGGCTAGGCACAGAAAAATGTACTCCGGAATGCCACAGGGCATTTGCCTTTTTCTTGGATGAAAAAAAAAAAAATAATAATAGTGGGGTTGGCTTCAACGAGATACCTACAGGCGCAAAGAAATTAATTTAGTTTAAGAAGAAGAAGAAGGAAAGGAAAGAGTTTTTTTTTTTATGATCCTTTTTTTTATCAGACAATACAAGAAATGAGAAAGAAGATTGAGAGCCTAGAGGTCAACACCAAGAAAAAAAGAACAGACGACTGAATTCATTTATCCAGCTTGGCTGTGGGAATTAGTATTGAATTTGTTTAAGTACTGAACAGTACAGTATTGTGACAAGGCGTGTGTGTTATTTTGTGCGAATTAAGGAGACAATTTGTCGGTAAGTAAAGAACATGGATTTATCATAGAAAACATTTTTAGAATAATCATTCAATCACCGTGTTTAAGAAACATACTTTTATATTTATTACGCGAAATGAACTGATTTTGCATCTACGCAGCTACGTCAATCAATTGTCTTAAGTTAACTTAATGTTTACTTTGCTCCATCACGATCTGGGTTTTTGTAGGTAGATAAATTGCATACGAAGGCTTTAACCGGGACTGGAACGTGGGCTGTTAGACTCAATGGACTATTGGCACATACCATTTGGCCGATAAAATGTTAATTTATAGAACGTGAAGAAAATTACAGCCACATTTTGTATTTATGCATGTTGATTTTGTACGTCAAGTTACTACCTCTGTATTTGTTTGTTGAAACTAAGAAATATCACAGGGTGGAAATTGCCAAGGACTTTTGTTAAGCTATTATTGCAGTATTTTCAGGGTGGGACTGAGGGAAAATAAAAAAAAAACGCAGTTAGTGAATTATATGTTGTTGTTGTTTTTTTAATTTTGGGTAAGGTAGGATTTTAAAAAAAGGGAACCGTCCTGGACTTATATGAAATTAATACGGCGGTATTTGCCTGGTGGGACTGAGGAAAATATTAAAAAAAAAAGATTGAATAAATTAACCATTTTAGCTTATTTTTTGTAAATAAAACTGTACGAATATATTTTAGCCGTAAATTAATTACAATGTTTTTTTTCTGTTTATTTTCAGATCTGTGAATCACACTGAAAATAGGACGACAATAAGGACAAAAATAACGTCGTTGGAAACATATGGTAAGACCAAGTATTTTCTTTCTGCCGATTTTAAAAGGATGAAACATACACACCATAAAAGGTAGCAAACACAAACACTAATTGTGGCAAATAAACGTACGTTATTTAGAAAAGAAAGATTTTGTTTAAGCATGGCTAAAATTAAAAGCATGAGGAGCGCTCAATATTATGTGATACACTCTTGATACAAAATACGTACGGGACCACGCTGGCTCAGTTGGTAGAGCACTTACCTTTGGTGCTAGAGGTTGTGGAATCGATGCCTGCTGATACCACCTGGCGATGCGGTGAACAAACACTGTAAGGGTAGATTTTGTTGCACTTTGTTTATTGCGCCAATTTATTTCAATATTATCCATACGGCTTGAGCCATAGTTACCTAAAGGCCTTTAAAAAAATTAAACAGAATACGTAACGTAGTTGGCGTTGACTGCGAGTACTTAAAGATAATTCTGTTTTATGAATTACTATTTTAAAAAAAGAAAGATTTTTTGTGCACGACAAGAAAGAAAAGCATGTAGGCGCGCAATAAGTACATTTTCAAAGACACTTGTTACAGAATACATAATCTAGATGGCAAGGACTGCAACCATTTAAAGACAATTTTGTTTTATGAATTACTATTAAAAAAAAAAAAAAAGATTTTTTATGCACGACCAAAAAGAAACGCATGTTGCGCGCTGAACACAATTTTCCATACCGTTTAAGATAGAAACCTGAAATTTGGTACAAAGATATAATTTGACGATTATATTACGCAGATATTTTAAAAAATTGAAAAATTGCCTTTTTAGATCAAAGATGGCCGCCAAAAACCATTTTCCACATTATTCAAGATAGAAACCTGAAATTTGGTACAAAGATATAATTTGACGAGTATATTACGCAGATATTTTAAAAAATTGAAAAATCGCCTTTTTAGATCAAAGATGGCCGCCAAAAACCATTTTCCACATTATTGAAGATAGAAACCTGAAATTTGGTACAAAGATATAATTTGACGAGTATATTACGCAAATATTTTAAAAAATTGAAAAATCGCCTTTTTACAACAAAGATGGCCGCCAAAAACCATTTTTCACATTATTCAAGATAGAAACCTGAAATTTGGTATGAATATAGCTTATGCATAGCAGTTTAACAAAATATAAGATTTTTTGTGATAGTTTGCATATTTGATTAAAAATGGCCGCCAAAATACTAATTTGTTAACTGCTTATGGCAGACACATGAAATTTAGTATGAAGATGGGTTATTACGCGTAGCTTACATTAAAGGGCTTAGGCAAACGGTAAGAATAAAGTAAAGCAAAGCTATTGATTAAAATCATTTAACAAAAGTACATTTTAATACCAATTAAGTATCGTAGAGTTAAAAGAGTTTTATTATTATTTTTGCAGATTGGAACTCATTTCCTTGAAGGTGAAGTTTCACATTAGACAGAGAAAGAAAGACAATTTACAAGAACCAATTTTTAGCGCAGAAACAAATTAATTTGAATCTATTGGAGCCTATTGGTGTTTGCTGGTTTGGAAATTGAAGTAAGTGTTATTTTTTTTTTTGATGATGATCATTTTATATTGAGAGTCGACCGAATGTTAGAAAGAAAAATAGTGTCTAACACGGTCGGAAAATGTATGCCCCCTTTGTTGTACAAGCGCCATAAATATTAAAATAATATTAGAAGTAAACTTTTCATTTTATTGAAAGCTAGAGAACATTTGCAGTCATAATGGTTCAAAATTTTCCTTTTTGTAGAAAGAGAATAAATTTATATATTTTTTGTCAATTTTAACTAAAATTGTGAAAAAATCAAAGAAAGAAAATATAATTCTTGTTCATATAACCAAATTATGGCGCACAAAATGTGGTTTTTGAAAATACATAATCTTTAGTTTTTAAGAACCACTGCCGAAATAACGTTTCTCCTTAACAAGACCTTAGTATTTTATTTTGAAATAGCTGACTGCTCATATAAAAATGTAATAGTGTTTTTACCTTATAAAAAGGCAATAACAAACCACTGTTAGTTTACCTTGTAATAATAATTTGTTGTTGAACACATACCAATACTGCCTGTGGAAATGAAATATTATTTGTTCTTGTCTCGTTTTAAAGTTGACTGTTTGCATTTTTGATTTACATCTTTTTTGAAACCAGTACTCCCTGTTCAATTGAAATACTTGACTTTTGACTTTTTTAAAATCCTTTTTTAGAAACATTGTTTTGATTTAAATCTTTTTTGAAACCAGTACGGCATGTTGAAATGAAATACTTGATTTTAAAAATTTTGTTGCAGAAACATTTCCTTTTAAGGTATAACAACCTACAATTTCTGTTAGTTGCATTTAGAGTACGAGTGCGAGAACACTGTTTTAATTACGTTGTTGTTTCTTTATTATTTCAGAAAGAAGATCATCATGAATCCATTAGACAACATTTTTGTCTACTTTTCAAATGCACCAACACTTGACGGAAACGCCATGGTGGCCCTTTGGCGCGACATTTGCTACGGGTATAGTTGCGGTTTACGGCCTACAACAGATTTTGTAAGTAGCGAATTTACTTTGTACCTATGTAACTTATTTTGGGATAGAGTCGAGCAATGCATTGGTCTTTGTCAGTCTATAGGAGATGTTTTGTCATTGTATAATACAGCTCCGTGGAAATTTGAAGGCTTAATTCAAGTATTGCAAGATCGATTTCACCAATTATGGTATCAACGCCGAATTGATTTGGATAGATTAGAGTCTGCTCCTCTTTTTAAATTATTCGGTTTTCAGTATGCGTATCATTTAATGGTGGAATTAGAAAGCATGCTTCCCTTACCATTTGCCTTGAATACGGATATAAATTTTCATAATGGAAACATTATGCAGTATCAAGCACAATTGGGAAGTGAAGTACAAACTGTAATCCCACCACTAAATGATTGTCAGTTTCAGCATGATGGGGGACAGGTCAATATGAATATTTGTAATCGTGAAATGGTATCTCCTGCATACGAGTTTGATGGTACTATTTTGCCGCGACCACCCATTAGGGAACGTGATGAAAATGGGATTGTTGAAATATTTCATGTTCCTGCTATTACCCCCCCAAGTCCTCCAATGCAACAAGAAGAAAGCACTAGTTCTATGACTAGTGCAATAAATACTGCAATAGATCTGTTACAGGAAGTAGATTCAAGAAGAAACGAAAAACTGGTACCTTTGCCTACTCCTGCAATGGAAATTGAAGAAAATTCAAACGAGCCATTGCCTGATTTACTTGGTGGCGTCAGTCCATCGCTTAATGCTATGCTACCCCCACCTATGGTGCCTGTTTTAGCTTGCAACCAAAATAACAATAATGGTATTGCACCAAGGGATTCAAACTCTGAGTTGATGTCTCTAATTTTCGAATATGATGTATTCAATCGTACAATTAGGCAAATAGGTCCCAATGAAGAAAATAGACGTGAAGATTTTGATAACGTAATTGTCTGTACTCCGCCTTCAGCAGAGGAGTTGTGTATGCCAACAAATTCAAAGAGGAATAGAAAGAGGACCTTTAACGGAACACAATCACCTACAGCTAAAGCCTACGATCAACAGCGTAATATTCATGTTGAAGCAGGCTCATCAAGTAATGTTCCCCCTGTAGTTCACAGATTGTTTGGTAATGTTACACCAAATAATATAGAACAAGAGGCACTCAAAAAATTAAGTAAAAAGAATGGCGCTGCCCCATCTGCTTGGAAACCGTGGAAGCCTGCAGAAAATATATGTGGTAGTGGAAATGAACCGCCACA
>JAGDQP010032714.1:0-16515 GCA_022664845.1 Lepisma saccharinum | reverse complement strand
TGCACATCATCTTCAAAATCTCGGTTATGGTTCCAAAGTGGGAAAATGGATACCAAGGAGTTGACACCACAGGACAAGCAGCATTGTGTGGGAGTATCTGCAGTACCCCACTGGTCCGTTACAGAAAAGAGCCATTTCTGAACAGAATGTTGAATGGAGACGAAAAATTAATGATTTAACACAAAATTAAATGCAAACGTCTACAGGAGGTGTAGTGAGAGTGATATTATGTGTTCGGATCATGTGCGCGGTAAATTCTATTTTGAATTCATACCACCGAACGAGACAATCACGGCGAAGTGCAGCGGTCAGAACAGTTACTGGTGGAATTTCTGCACAAATGTTTTTCTTTGGTCGATTGTAAAGGTGTGTTGATGACCGGATAGTCCCTCTTTTGACGGTCATGTTGTGTGTCCTGCTTAATAGTTCAGCCGGATGATCATTTGTCCTGCTTTCATTTGTGCTATTACAAATATTCAATTTCTCGTTATACTAATGGTTTCAATCCCAGACATTTTCAGAATTTGTAAGTATTCAGAAAAATAATACTACATTGCAGAATAATATTTTATTCCCTCTAGATTCTTTTCCAAAAATTTAAATGTTGGCGGGCAATCCTCTAATTTTCCTTAATGTTTCAAGAAATAAGTATGAACTAGAAGGAGAAAGTGTGAATGGAATAGTCAATGACATTTCTAAAGCCTTCCAGAGTGAAAGAGGCTCCACAAGGAGTGAATTATCAACATTTAGGAAAAGGCTTAACATGAGATACATTCCGTACAGAATTTCATTAACAAGATAATTTGGTAACAATAGTGAATCAATATTGTTGATGGTATTTTTACGTAATAATTATTGTGATTGCCAGCTAAATCAAGTTTTACGAAGAAAAACATACCTGAGAACTAATGCCCGCTGAATCTAAAAGACAATGTAATTCTACACAATAACATTAAAGTGGTTGCTGTTATATTATTGTGTCTCCCGGACAGTAATGACCTTATGGAGTGATTATTCTATCTTGGGAACTACATAAGGGCGGCGCAAAAGTCAGAAATGGAAATTTTGTCCATTCAAGTTATGTTAGTAGAAAAAACAATGTTTAATATGTCGTGTGAAACTTTTAGTGAAAAACGTGAATAGTACCTTGAGTTACTAATGCAGATCCATTCCAGCGAGAAATCTCAAATGAATCTAGGATCATCTAAATTATAGGTTCCGAACATTTTGTGAATTGTGTACCCCTTGTAGTCTGAGCGAACCCATTGTTGTTGAATGCTCCCAACACACTCTTTAAGGAGATATTTCACACAATTCCCCTAAATATGAAAGGAAAGGAACAAACCCTAGGGAAGATACTCTCTCTTCTGTGATGCAAAATGACTATTCCACAGTGTTATTTTTCACGCAGTCTCTCCATTAGCTGTGATTTAAACGTAACTGTGTTCTATAATTCAAGTTTCGCTCTTTTTAGTTTACTTTTTTTCGTCAGTACTCATTATTTTTCACGTATCACTGCCCAGCACGTATTCCTATATGGTATGTGTACCACCGGTTTGTAAACAATAAAGATACTTTAAAATACTTTCTACTTCCAAATTATAAAAATTTACATTTGTCTGCCACAGTGTGCTGTTATGTTATCGTCTTCATGCAAAGTTTACGTATCCCCAAAAGGAACATAGAAAAATGGTCACTTTAGTTTACCAATCACAACGAAAGTTATGGCCAATTCAAAATAGGAGTGGCACATCTTGCAATTCAATTTTATTCAGCTTGTCCAAGTGTCGAGCAACTTTGCCATCCCCTAATGGCCACCCTACCCCGGAGAGAACGACCGACCACATATTAGGACAACATGTGAGATATTATGAGAATTAAGATAGGGGAAAAATTGCCTCCCACCATATTGGCCGAATCTTGCACCTGCATATTTTAGTTTGTTTCAAAGTTTCCAAAACTATCTAGTCGGAGAAGCTATGCAAAAAGTAGGGGAACCTAGGTGGACAGAGACTGAGTTCTTCCGTTTAAATCCATAGTCTCTTTCAAGTACGGTACGCACAAACGAGTTGATAAGTGGCAGGGAGTTTTAGAGGTTATTGTTATGACAGCAGAGGAACCATATATGAGAAGCAGGGGTCGCGCGCTCCTTCTTAAGGAAAACCACTTGAGAATAAATTGTTTTATGGCATTTTTGATGGCCACGAAGTATTTAGGGAGTCTGGATTCAACAAACGTCATTTCGTTTTGCAAAATGGACAAAATTATATGGATATTTTGAATTTTGAGGGGTCCAGACCTCCTAAATGCTTCCCTGGCAAAGTCTACGTCTGTGTGGGAGCTGAAGCTATAGCTTGGCAATGTTATATTCCATGACGAAAATGTAATTGTTAATCTATAGAACGTAGCTATCCTAGCAAAATTAGAGGGTTGGTTTCTGTATGATGTCATTACCAAGAACACTTTCGATTTATTTCCGGACAAATCAAATTTAACTATAAATATCCATTTTTGTGGATACCGGTGTCATATTTTTCCATGACAAAACTTAGAAATATGAGGCGAAATATTAGGAATTCAAGACTTAAAACTTCACCTAGTGGGGAAAATGTCCCTGATATATTCCACTTGTAACCTCATCACGAACATCCAGGATTTGCCACTGTATTAGGATGACTTGAAATTTTGTTCTAAGTATCTCTCCGTTTTTTCTGTGTACTAAAAGCAGCATAACAAAGTAATGACTTAGTTAGTACATTGTCAATATGTATTGCAATTAATGCAATTACTAGGTTAGTGCGAATGGTATACCCGCCCCATTTGCGCCATGTCCAGAAGCCATAAAAAAACTAAATTACCTCGTTAATCAAAGTTGTAGCTGTCTACAGCTACGCACACTGATGCCATCAATGAGCCAACAATTGCATTCCGTGGTGTAAGAAGTCTGGAAAGAAATCCTTAAATGCAAGGTTCACCCCCAATCATCAGCAAAGGTTGTTCCTGTCAAGAAGTGATCGAGATGCCGGAAGAGGTGGTAGTCAGTGGGAGAGAGATCGGGAGAATACAGTGGGTGAGGAAAGATGTCATACTGCAATTCATGGAGAGCTTTCACCGTTCCTTACGCAACGTGTGGGCGGGCATTGTGCAACATAAGAACACCTTGTCTGTTGACTATTGCTGGGTACTTTGCGGACACGTTTGTGGTGCATTTCGTGGAGTTCAGCACTGTAACGATCTGTAGTGATGATTTCACTTCGCCTGAGGAAGACATGATGGATTGCTCCCACGATAGACCATCATACGAGCAACAACACCTTCCGTGGATGAAGGGGTGTTTTAGGACACCGTCCTGGACTTTCATCATATTCTAACTATTGTCCTGATTCTTTACGATTGACATAGCAGATTCACTTTTGGCCTGCAATAAAAATCCGATGCAGAAAGCCTTCCCGCTTATTCCTTACACTCAGAGAACTGCACATCTTCAGACAGCGGTTCATATTGGCAAGTGTCAATTCATGTAAAAAGATGGGACCAACTTTTTCACCTTACCGATCGCACGGGCCACCGACTCACAGCGGTATGGTGTATGCATAATTCATCTACAACGGCACCAATACTTTCCCAGGATCCGCTTACATGATATTCCTGACGAACTCATCCGAACATGATGTTGGTCGGTGCACACGGGGCTAATTTTGCAATATTGTGTCACCGGAACGAAATTAGACAAACCAGCTGTGAGTGGATTCATTGGTAATTCCTCTCCCAAATGCACTGTTAATGCTTTTTGCGGTTTGGTGTGAAGAATGCCTTAGTTTGAATTCATAAAGAAAATTCATTTACAATTGTGTGTTTCCTATGGTGCAGTTTCATAGGACCCTGTTCAACAACACACTGCTTCCTGACTGTCTGTCTACCCGGCCTCTTTGCTGGACGTATACAGAGATTGTTACGTAAGACTCGTGACCTCAGACAATCATTGTGATGTGTTGCTGAGGTGCGTTTAGGCGTCAAAACTGTCATTTTATTGGCACCAACCCAATACTTTGTTGTTATACGAAAGATCCACAATGTTAAGAAAACTTTCGTGTTATTAATGAGTAGCACACTTGCAAATGCGGACATGTCCATAAAATAAAAATTATCACGGTCAACACAAACGTGATGACAGACATATACGATTGCAATTATTTTTTGGTTTTACATACTCAGACATTACGCTTGGTTGTAGTTTGCTTATAACTTAATTGCCTATATACCACATTTTATTAACTAGGAGATTCGGAAACACGCTATTTCATATCGTAAGTTCTATAACTAATCCACCTCGTACTCCATCTCCTTTTTCACCAAAAAGCACTAAATTAGGTCTTACTACTTTCCTTCACAGTAACCCCCTGTGTCGGGTACATATTTAAATCTTAACATTTCATTCTTAAAATTAGTTTACAACAGCTACTCATCTTTCTTCTTCGGCATCATTAACAATCATTTATTCTACTTTACGCAACATAAAATAAATAGGTGTTGAATAAGTACCATACGGAATTAGGTTATGTTATTTCATATAAAAGAAAGAGTTTAGGAGGTTAATAATACTCTATAGCAACAAATTTTCTATTACTTTTTTTAGTCTACACTCTTCCTTTGGTCAAACCTGGCCTCCTTTTAACGGTCTTGGGATGTATAACTGACAAACACAAATATACACCTGTACGCACATTGTGATAGGGCATTACTTTATCATTACTTTCTTATTACTACGTATGAGTAAATTCATACTAATATTTAACAAATTTATAACAAATAAATTTTATATCAACAAAACGATGAGCCACATTTAATTTACATTAATACGGATTACATTAAATATATTGCGTACTATATATGTTATTTTATTACGAGGTACTTAATATTTTAGATTATGCGAAAGGTTTTAATATGTTCTATTTAGAAGCTAATGGATATATTGATGTCCTATATTTGAATAAACGTCATGTTAAAAAGGGATTCATTGTTATCTTAAAAAAGCAATAACTTCAGAAAAGAATATTAGATCGATTCACCATTCTTTAGCAAAGAGAAAAGTTCCAGACGTTACTTTTGAACGCGTCACAACATTTAACGGTAACAATCTATCGTTCTCTTTCCGTAGCAGAGCTTCCAAACGCAGCCTCTGACAATTTCAAGCATGTGACAATTCGACGTGACTTGGTGATGCTTTTATTTCCCATTTAAATAGATTTTGGGCGTGTTTGTAATCATTCTCTCATAGCCTGTCTAGTTAACATCCACAAAAAGGATGAATCTCTATGTATCAGCAAGTCTAACAAGCAAACATATTGATGGGTAGAAAATGTTCTAAATTTCTTTTTTCCATCATCGTTAGAATATCAAAATATGTGCACATGCTAATTTTGCCAACTCGAGCGCAAATCCTTTGGGAGATATCGATGATATAATAGTCAGATTCTTGTTTCTGAAGAGTGAAGAAAAAGTGTGGAAATACCATTATATTTGTAAAATGCTGAAAGAGATGGAAAGCAAATACATAGTAGTGGGTACTGGGTAGAAGGCGCTACCTGTTGGAGGGTATGATCTTGACGGTCGCCATCTTAAAATCCACCATATTAAATCTCGATTGGTTTTCTTAAGTGGGAAGGGGGTTGTATAATATGTCATTCGGGTCTAGAATTTTACCGGAAACACGTTTCTGAAGTCAGTTTTGCCGTAAATGTTTTATTGTGAGAGATAATGATAATTGACATTAGTATGGGCTAATGATGCAATAGCCTCTAAAAACACCTATTTTCTTTTCAGATATTGAAGGAATTGTAAAGTAATTATATACAAATGTATATTGATATAGCAATATAACCGAGAACAATTTATACGCATTTATGTTTCAATCCCTTCAATATTTCAGAACAAAATGGTCGTTTTCAAGTTATTTCATCATTAGCCCATACTAAGATCACACACCATTATATCTCACAATAATATATTTACAGCAAAACTTATTTCAGAAATGTGTTTCCCGTAAAATTCTACACCAGAATGACATATTATTCGATCCCTTCCCATTAAAAAAAAAAACAATCGAGATTCAAGATTTTAAGATGGCGGCCGTGAAGATCATACCCTCCAACAGGTAGGGCCTTCTACACATACCCATTTGCTTTCCATTTCCTTCAGCTTCTTACAAATATAAGGGTATTTTCAAACTTTTTCTTCACTCTCCAGAAACAAGAATTTGACTATTATATCATCGATATCTCCCAAAGTAATTGCGCTCGAGTTGGCAAAATTAGCATGTGCACATATTTTGATATTCTAACGAAGATGAAAGAAAGAAATTTAGAACTTTTTTTCTACCCATCAGTAAAATAGAAAACAGTATGTTTGCTTTTAAGATGTAGAAACAACGTACTGCCTGCCAGCTGTAGCTCAAAATCACATAAGAAAAATAGCTTCATATTTGGAACAATGTGTCTTATTTTATGATACGACTTTCACAGCAAACTAAGATAGCATGAGTCCGATCATTGAAATTACAGTGTGTGTGTATCATGTTTAAGATGGAGCTTATGTTTGCAGAAATTCTTTGAGAATCAGGTTCCGTTTACTTTTTCTCGCTTAAATACGAGCAGCTTCCCTATACTGTTTCGTCATGATAAGTAGAAATTTCCTATTATAAATAAGAAAGCTAAATAACTTCAATAATTAACGAAAACAGAACGATGTAGTTCTCAAGATAAACTGCGAATACGCTGATTGCTTCAATAGAGCGAGCCAAATAAAAAGTTAATTTAAATATATTAATTTAAAAATATAATTTCTTGGAGTTTCCCTCTCTCATGAAATTTGAAAGAAGACGCTGCCTACCTATAATTATATTGATGTTTGACGTTTGGACACTAAGCTTCCGTAAATTGTAAAATTAACAAAATTAGATTTTGTTTCCCTCAAAAGATATAACATTTTGTGTAACCCAATGACGAATTACGTTAAACGCTATCTTTAAAAAATAGTTGTGTCAAGTTAAAAATATAAGCAATTAAGTGAAATTTAAAGAGAAAATGTGGTAAAACAACGTTAGCTAGATCCTCTAACTTCAAGCAAACTGAATACCTGTTTAAGATATATTTATCTTGTTTTCTTAGATTTGTAACCCTTCAGTAGGCGCGTCCTTGTTTGTCAAACGAGAGGTCGCTCATAGTCTATTTAACCCGGTTTCTAAAATTAAAATAAAATTTAGAAATTTCATGTAGAATATTATTTTTATTGTGTTACATCAATTCTGAGTACATTTCAAAATTACAGAAATCTGATATAAATTTTTAAACTGCTGAAGTATGTCCCTAACGGCGATGAACTTGCCTTGTTTCATCGAATCTCAAATGAAATCTAAACCGTTTCATGTTCGTGCACGTGTGAAATTATTCTACTTCTCTGTCATATGTACACTGCATAAACTGAAACTGAAACTGAAACGCTTTGTTTTCAAAATCCATTCCAGGTACAGCTATGGACAAAAGTTTTGACGCATGTCTATAGCTAATATTTCTTTTTTCTAAAAAGAAATAGATATATTACAACAACGTATAAATTCACTGACTTGCAAGAATATGCAGAATTGCATAATGTATTTGTATAAAAAATATTGTCCTCATATGCAGCCAAACAAGGGTGATATAAAATAAAATAATATTTAGCGTCGATAAATTTCCAAGTCCAAAAATCGCACCAAGTTGTAAAGTTCCCTCCTTTTTCCCGCAATGGGATTTTTCTTTGTAACCCAACGGGAATGTTTAACTCTAAATTTCGTTTGTAGACGTCACACGTATTTCTAAAGTATGTTGCGCAGAGTAAAGTAATAGAAATGCGTCTATCAATGAATTTTTTTTAATTAAGAGCAATATGTAGAGTCGTTTCGCGGGCTACCCAACGGACACTTGAGAAGCACTTGACTATTTGTTAATGCACAGTCGTCCCGCGGGGATGAAACAGTCCCGTAGCCTTCACTCAGAGCTTCCCTTGGATGGCCCGTTAAGTACCCGCAAGCTTAAAGTTTTATTTTTTTATTCACTCACATTGGGCTCCAACGAGCAAAAGCTCACATCAAGGAGCAGTACATATATACATGTTAAAAGAACATGCTTAAAGAAATAAAACAAAGAACAGAAAGTATGTAGGCGTCATTAGATGATGTAATCGATAATATACTTACGTGCATAATACACTTCAATAAATTTAAACTTTAAAAACATGTTTGTAATAACCGAATTTACTATGATCATATCACTGTTTCATTTAAACGTTATTCATTGCTAGAGATGTGGCGTAATCGGTTGAAGCGTCTGCGTTTAAACTTTCATACTTTTAACGCAGGTGGTTCGAACCCGAATGGGACAGATATCTTTTTCACTTTCACGAAACGCAATAGTAACGTATTAATAATAATAGTTTTGATAGTTCAATTTAAGAGTTTAATTTACATTTTATTTTCTGTGGTAGCGAAGCTAAGGAAAAAGATTCTTATAACACCGCTCAGTTCGTTCGTCTGTCCATGTGTGAAAATAAAATCTCAGGAACCACAAGGTGTAGAGAGATGCTTGATGTGTTGTTGCATAGGTATTGGCTAGACTAGCTCAGAGCCCCAGGAACTGGCTTGATTTGTGCAGTTGTTTATTGTTGCCGACCTATTTTATAAACAAAATCAATTGTTCCAATTATTTTAATTTTGTTAGACCTATCTGCACGAAACTTGTCATAAACATTATTGGATAAAATATAAAAAATCTGAGGGTTTCACTGTCCCGAAGCATTTCAGTTATCATCGTTATAAATCTATTTTCTATAAAATTCATTTATCCAATTAGTGATTTTTTATTATAACAATTTTAATGTTAGGGAATACTCGAGAATTTTGGGGAGTGACAACCCTAGGGGATTCTCGCAGAATCACTGGCCGTCAATGACGAGCGAACGAAGCACTGTTATAAAAGTTAAGATATTAATTAAGTAATGCTCTATTGTAATAACTTCATAACCCTTCAAAGGATTACGCCAGGATTTTAAGTTTTTTTTCGGGGGGAGGGCGTTAAGTCAACATTATCAGGGTGTAAGTGGTGTTTTGTGCGGGTTCTATATCGATTTTTGAAAACATTTTTTATTTCAACTGGGGATGCACTCGAGGTTTTGGGGGCGACACCTCCACACGGGGATCTGGATGAAACACTAATCCCTTCTACCCTTTTTGTCAACGTAATTTCATATTTCTCCCCTTTTGACTAGATTCGATAGGCTACGGCGACTGAGGTAGGTTCTGTTAGGTTTCATTATTTTAGACAGCATCAAATATAAAAAAGTACAAGGTTCAACAAGTGAATACAATGGAAAAGAAATCCGAACATTGCTTACAAAATACGTTTCGTAACAGCACGGTTGATAATCGAGGGTCCCGGGTTCGAATCCCGGCTGGGGCATGGATGTTTGTGAATTTTAGAGACTTAACAACTAATGGACTCGAGACGGGAAAAGGCATTAGTTTCTAAAATGGTCCCAAAATGAAAAAAATTACCATATTTTTAGCACGGTTGATAAAATTGCAATGACCCTTTATGTAATGTAAATAATTTCATGTGTTTTTTTATTTTCTCCTGAGAACTTAGCTACGCTTCGTGATATACCATTTCTGACCATTACATTCCCCATGAAATTTTAACAAATTTGAATACCAATCAGTGATTCTGCAAGATTCCCCCGTGGAGGAATCCCCAAAAATTCAAGAGACCAGCCCGAAATTTAAACTTTTACCGTCAAAAACCGATAGATGCCGTTGAAACTCTACTAAAACCTTCCCAATTTTAAGCTTACACCCCACAAACCCAGATTATATTTTATTTATAAGGTTGTAAAATTGTTAATCGCGTATCTATTTATCAGATTAAAAACCCAATCCCGTGATTTAGGCGATAACGTCGTGAACGTCAGATCGGTAATGGATAGACACGTGGGTTCGAACTCCGCAGCCGACCATCCTTACTGAGGTTTTCCAGGGTTTACCTCAGTTTCACCAGGCGAACACCGGGATGGCACCTTAAATAATGCCCTAATCAATACTTTCACCATCTTCTACCTACCCCACCTCGGCCTGAGCCAAGGATGGCAAAAGACCATAAACAAATTCAAAAAATAAAAGTCAGATTAAAAATTACAGAGGTGGATAGATTTATTTAGCTCTGAACTGGGCTAATTATAATTATATTTGTGTGCTATCGCTAAAATGTGACAAGTTTGTTTCTTCAAACCCATTGAATACTGTTTTAAATGAATGTCAATTATATACATTTAATTCAAATATTTAAAGAGCATCTACGTTACTAGTGACAGCTTTTACTAAATGAATAAACTACATGCTAATACAAACATTATTACTAATGCATCTATTTTACTGCCATCTTTTAATCAATATACAAACTACATGAGTTGTGACTTTTTATTTAAAATTTGAGTATATTGCAATAAGCACGTCGTTTATAAATTGTTTAACCCTAAACGCAAAATAGAAGTAAATAGTCATCCCTGATCTTTGAAAAATAACGAATTTGTCATGGTTAATTTATCAATGCTAATAAACAGACATCATAAATAATATTTTTGTGCAAACGTAATGTTCCAGACAACAAAGTGGCTATACGCGTGGAGAGTTAGCGTAAAACCAATAAAAGACAACAGCGTTTATGTAAAATTTATTCCATAAGTTTGAATTAACTCCCTCAACTTTGGTTCTGAAATATAAAGGGAATTGAGGAGCCACAAGTTAGTAAGTGCCTGCTTGATCAAGTAGCAGGCATGGTCTACAACAGGCCCGCGGGCCGCATGCAGCCCGTAGTTTAAACTGAAATATGTAATCAAATTTACTTCTAAAACCTATATCTACAATCAAGTACTCGATATTTTTCTCCCAGTAGTAAAATTATTTGATAAAGACAGAAATTAGATATTAGTTGAGTGGAAAATGTCAACCCATTTTGACATCTCACAGTTTAGCGGAATACTGAGCTCATAAAGGGTGCTGTCAGTGCATGAATCGATAGTCATGTAATCAAGGGAACAGACACAGGCAGCGAGAGTCAACGAGCAGACAGGAACAGTGTGTCTTGTTGGTGAAATGAAGACCGACAAAGAGAACATCACACACTGTTTACGTTTTGAGTTCGATAAAGGCAATAATGCAGCCGCAACCTGCCACATTCGCCAAGTGCATACTGAAGATGTAGTTGACCTTAGTACATGTCGTCGGTGGTTTCGAAAATTCAGGAACGGAGACAGAAATTCAACGACAGTCTGGACATCCACCAATGTTTTCCGAAGAGGATCTCGACCAAACGATACCAAACAACCCGAATCCAATGGTCGAGAAATTAGCGGAAACGTTCCAGGAACACAGGAAAACAGTTAAAGATGCGTAGAATGCCTGTGTTTCATCACAAAGTTCGAACGTTAGGTTCCACATCAACTGAGAGAAACTCAATTGGAGTTATGCGTCGCGACCTGTGTTTTCACGCTTTCCCGGTATAAAAATTCCCAGCTGTTGACACGCATTGTCACGGGTGAAGAGAAGTGGGTTTTGATGCGAAGTGTAAAGCGTCAAAGTATTATGTGCCGTGTTCCTAACAGCCTCCATCGACGTCGAAACTACATCTTCATCCCAAGAAGATGATATTAAGTGTTCAGTGGAATGTCAAAGTCATAATTCACTAGCAAATCCTGAAACCTAACCAAACCATCAATGTTACCTTCTACTATTGACAGGTAGACAGACTGCGAACCATCCAGCGCCTCGTCAATCGCGAAGTAGTCTTCACACCATGATAAAACAAGGCCACATGCTGCTGTCACAATCTGTCAAAAATTGATCGACTTTGGAGCCCACCCATCCCATTTACTCCTGACTTAGCCCCCCTCAAACCACCATCTGTTTGGCGCTTTGCAGAAATCTTTCGATTCTCGGGTTGTGATATTTCTTACTTCTCCTTTCTACTTTTAAATAATTGCTCCTTTTTCAATATTCTACATTTACAGAAATAGCTTGGAAAACGTTTTTTGTTGTTTTACATTCTTCATGATTTTACAAAATTCACGGACAAAGCTAATACGAGTCAGGTTAGATTCTTCTTTCCTTATACGCTATCTCCAAGTTTTATGGACTACACGGAAATAGAAACTCGTTGGCTTTCCGAGTTCACCATTCACCGGCTTCTCGGCATATTACAGAAGTAGTAGTTTTAGCAGTGAATAGGATTAGCATTACTAGCATTCGTGTAATTTGAAATAGTATGTAAATAGAAGTAGTAGTCATAGCGAAAAAAGTATTGGTAGCCGTAGAAGTAGTACGTAGTAGTATTAGCAGCAGTAGAAATAGTAAAGCCTAGGTCCCATTAAAAAGTGAAATTTACATAGGCCGTGACGGTTCAAACTTTTAACACTAGGCAATCATGGACGACAGTTGTATTTCATTTCCAGTTAGGGCAACTTAACTAATTCTGCTGAAGCCCATTCGACAATATAATGCAATTTAAAATTTACTGTCACTTCCGGAAGAAGCAAGTAATAAATAAGTTATTGATATTGTAAAGATTTATATAGATCACTCTGTACTATAGCTACCAGCAGCATTTAATGCCAACGATGGAAAACGAAGTGTGAACTTTCAGCACCCTCTGCTTGCTGTTGATAAAACCAGACAATAGGAAGCAGCATCTGATAGGTGGCCTAGGCATACGTAGTAAAACTATGTTTTAAACTAGTTTCTATTATTATCGAGAGAATAGGGGCAATAACAGCTATTGTTCAATTATGAATTATAATCAGTAAATCTTGAGTGCTTTAAGTTACCGCCCATACAATTCATTTTATCTTATCTTTTGAGTGCTTTAAACATATTTCATGTTGTCAGTGTTTTACACTTTATTTCAATTTCAAAAATATCTTTCCTTACTAGTAATAGTGAAAAGTTTCTTGTAAAGTCTGTTGAATTGGTGTAAAACATAAAAAATAACATAAAAATAATTAAAGTGAAGATTATCAATATTAATCTACGTTTGAAAAAATATTCTGACCGACGACCAGGATTTGAAGCCGGAACAAAATTAAATTTTATTGCAATATCTGCATGATAACCACTCGGCCAGCATATTAAACAGTACTTTACTTATAATTTTACTTGCTTTTACGGGAAGACTATGAAATGATATAACATTCCGTGTTTAATTAAGAATTATTATTTTAAAATCTTTTAGCTTGTAATTTCATATTTATTTATGAACACAGTTACAATGTCCATCCTAATTCATGTGCACTGCGTTTTAGCGCCGGATTATGTTTAAATTTCGAACGACAGGGAACTTCCCTGTACCGAGGGAAATTTCCCTCCGCAAGGGAAATCGCTGCGAAATAGGGAAATATTCTCTAAAGACATGCGTCAAAACTTTTGTCCAAAGCTGTACAAGAGAGCAATGAATCTGTTTACCTCTGATATATTTGTATTTCTTGCATCACATTAACGGACACATTTTGCCTTTTGGTTTTTCTATTACCTCAATCTTATAGCTTTAAGAGTTGTATTTTCCGCAGTATTTACCTGTTTGACTGACAACATCCGACGTACCAAATCATATCTATTTGTTCTAAGGCTTCGAAATGAATAGGAAATATCCCGTGATGTCTCGCCTTCTTTAACTATGTACAATGGAACTAACACATTTTAAGGTATGGTTCCAATATAACTCTCATTACCCAATTGTTCTGATTGAGAATCGAAAATATCTTATACAATAGCATCATCTGCATCATATGAAGCCAATGGAAGGTTCAGTTCAATGTTAGGCATGTTTTCTTCGTCAAAAATTAATCAGAATCGAGCAATTGACTGTGTTGCTGTATTTCCAGGGGTTGTGCACTGTTCAAACGACCAGTTGTAAAATAAACACATTCACAGGGAAAACTGGTTAGAACTATATTGACAAAAATATTATTTGCTATAGAGGACGAGTCCGCTTGAAGGTATTTAGAAGCAGAGATAGGGAGGTGTTGTGACCTTGATCCTACAGCAACAATTATGTACCACAGGGTCATTTAAACCTTGCGCGACTCCTGAAGGGTTTTAGGACTGGCTGAAATATTCTGGTCAATTATCGTTACATAAGTGAAGAAGTGAAGATAATTATGGCAGGAATATTTTGTTTACATACATACAGTTGATGCACTTTGCACGGAAACAATAATTTAATTTCGTTAAACGATTTATCGTTATTGCATTGTAAAACACAAGAAGCAAAATAGCGTTTCACTTGTAGTACGGTGATCACGGTCAACTCGTACGGCGATCACTGTAAAAACAAACATTCGCCATTGCATTCTGTCCTGAGCAAGAGGAAGCCAGTTTCCATAATGAATCTGGCAAAGATCCCTTTTAATACAGTCCTCCCAAGAACGCCTCGGCCCTCTGAACTACCTCTTTCCAATCCGTACAAATTACTTGGAATGATTATCTTAGCCGCTGCGATATAATTATGTTCATAATATCCGACGAGTCGTAACTTCTGTGGAGTTCATTATACAGTTTAATCTATTCATCAGTCACCTTGTCCCGTTTCGGTTCGTATTTTTTCCCCAAAAGCTTGTTCTCTAATACTCGTTCATCAGCCTGAGCATACTCCAGTTTTAGTAGCTGTGCATACTACCGGTGGAAAAACTATTCAGTATATTGTTAATTGCAACTCCCTTTAATTTAATCGCGTTGTTACAAGCTTCTGGACTAAAGCACTACATTGCCTGATGCTAAGCGACTATTTATTTCTTCGTTACCTTATATTTCCTTCTACCAAATGCCACTTAGTATTTAAACATGTTTATCTATGGTCCCGCTCTTAATTAATTATCTATGGTCTCATTCTTCCTCCGTCTTATCATTTATTTGTTTCCTCTACGTTCACCTCTTCTCTATGTCCTATCTCCTCCCAAGCTTATGTTAGCACATCAGTGTTACATTTCAATCCTTATCATCCGCTATTAAATGTACGTAATCCGCGTAAACGAAGGTTCAATCCGTTAAATATTAGTCCTTTCTTGTCGTCTTTTATTTTTGGATCATATATGTAGTGGAGATATGACAATCTTCCTTCAACCCGCTAGGAATTTCGAAAATGTCTCACATGTTATTATCTATATTTATTTGATATCTACGAGAATCCTCACTAGCTGAACAACTTGTTTTAATATCAATTTCACATTATGTATATTCATTTTCGTTTTCAAAGAATCATAGGTTTTCTTAAAATTAATAAACAAATGGTTAACTGAACAATAGTCCCATTGAATTGTCACTTCTATGATGAATGTCTCATGCCAAAACTCTGGTTCGATGTAGATTTGTTACTTCTAAATATACATTGTTGAGTTCCGTTTATTCATGTATAGGATAGGTATTTACTCAAAACTTTCTTACATGTGGAAAATAAATCAATTCGGAGATAGTTACTAGCCATAGTTATAATTAGAAAAATCCTACATTCTCTATATAGAACTCATAAATTGCATATACTTCCTTGATTAGTACTGTTCTTAGCACTTTAAAATTTGAATCGGATGTTGCCAACTCCTGAGCATTTGAAAACATTATTTGTTTCAACCAATTTCAACGCGATCTTGCCAGGGTCGATTATCTATGGTTCTGCAAAATATATTTCAATTTATCCGTAGATTCACCAGTTTGTATGTTAAGAATTTTGTCCATAATACTTTTCCTACATTGATAATTTTAATAACCCTTAGCTTCGGATGATATCCTTATCTTAATAAGATTAACACTTTGAGAACATGTTATGTTATGCTATTTATCTTATCGTCTTCCTCTATCTTCTGAATTTTTTGTTAGAAACTTTTGCTTTACGTTTGTAAGGCTTGATTCCTATGTAGCAATTACGTTTTGCCTTAATATTGTAGTTTATATTTGACTCGCTGCTATTACTTAGCAATCACTGTCTCGCTTGTTTTCGTCCCACATGAAACTCAAGATATTCATCAAACCAAGGTTTGCTTTTCTACAGTTTCTTTTCACCTACATATTCTTTCACTGTACCCTACTCTGCGTTACGAATTCCCCCACACATTTGGTCACATCAATGCAATTATTAATATAATAATAATAATAAAGCAATCATTTTCATTCATGTACTTCACGCACAGTGACCTTTAAATGTGTTACAAGCTGTTCGGAATAAAATTACTTTCTTGAACCACTTGTCACATCGTCGTATATTTCAGGTGTTTATGTACCTTTCTGATAACTCGTAATTTGGATTCCCAGTATCTTCTTTTGTTGCAATTAATAAAATTGTTACAATATCATCTTCAGACAGAAAAATCTACTTCACTTAGCAGACCATGTCGCCTAAGGAAATAAAAGAAATAGTAGATGAAACCAAAGGCACTATTAAAAGTGGA
>JAGDQP010032713.1:0-21122 GCA_022664845.1 Lepisma saccharinum | reverse complement strand
GCTTGATTTCTAACATGGTTGTAAGAACAGTGTCATGATCTGCTGGCGACAAATCAATCAGGGGTAGATACATGACCTGCGTGGCCCGTACTAATTCATGACTTCCTTGCCGAGCCAGTTTTGTGTTGAAGCCGTGATACTCCGGTACATGATCACTGTCGACAGTTGGTTTCAAGAATTCTACATCTTTCTTTCGAGAATTCAACAATGATATCTGTTGGCATACCTTGACAGCTAACTGTTTCAGTGTGGGGGAAAAGAACATGTTACAGGATTCATATTCATAGCCACTTTCTTAATTCCGCTATACCTTGCAATTGTGACGTCGAGTTCTGGAGATTTGCTCACTTCCTGTTAGGGAATTCTGGGAATGACAACCTGGTTTTCCGATTTCGGTCCATTTTCATTGTCTCCTGAAAACCTTGTCAAAATCATTCCCATGGCATGAGTTTGCTGTAAGCCGTTTTCTGAGCATATGCTAGCATCGAATTTATAAGCTACTGCTTGAAGAAGTCCCTGTTCTTCGATTATGCCACGTAACCTGTAGTTGTCGCTGCAAGCTTTAGCTACTGATGCTTTGAAACGCTTGTATTCGTCATAAGTACTGGTAACTTTGAAGGGGCTTAGTTTTTCGATGACAGTTTTTCTTTGCACTGCATTGGCAAATGCAAGCTGCAATGGGACTGCTGATATATGCTGCCTATTGTAACTGCTGCGACATCTGGTATATTCAGATCGGACAGCAGCTGCAGTAATGTCTGACTACAATAATGTTTTGCAGATTCCACACTAATCCTGACATAGTACTTGGATTTGTCCTCTCTAGGATTTTCTTTTCGTATTGCAACAGCCACTGGTCTGATATGTTCCGAGAGGAAGTCCTCCTCGTTTTCAGTTGAAATCAGCGACATTGTGCAATGCTTCCTCAATAAAATCAGGCTGGACATTCCGGGAGAGGACAATACCAACAGTTCATCTCCAAAATGTTCTTGCCGTTTTTGCACTAACAGTCTTCTCGATAATCGATCCCCGAAAGTTGAATATAAGGAGTGTAAAGCGATACTGCTCCATATTTGACTATTTTTTCAAGCATTTCTTATGCAACTTCCTTGAAAGCATCATCATCTTCTTGCGCATTAGACGCTGAGGCTTTATTTCTTGCCGCAGTAATATTTCTAGCATTGTAAATAATTGGTGGCACTTCCTGTGATACCTAGCGGCCGCGGCATGCAAATCACTGATAGCACCTACAATATGTAAACCCACCTCTTCAGCCCACTTGTCTTTCCTTTTTTCACACGCGTCTAGTATTATCTGCTTCACATCCAACGCATGTACTAGATAGTAATGCCGGTACCTGCTAGGATTTTTCGGATCACGGTCTTTGTACACTTCCCCAGAAAAAAAAGCACGCAGCTTGAAAGTCAAATAATTGTGAATCTGAGCGTAACTTCCGTTTACGTGGTTGAATGGTGCCCTTTGTTTGGAGCACTGAATATGGGTTTTAACTTGAGACACAGCTTCTATGGCAATGTATCTCCAACCGGGGGTTGCTATAATTCTTGGATAATACAATCTCCTTGTTGCTTACTTGATACTATTATGGGTTCTATTCTTTTAGCTGTAACTGCTGTCACCACATCTATTTTCCCACACTCCAAGACACACATGGAAGAAATAAAATAAAATAGAATGAGAAACCACTACCACTTATTAACTTCGTTACGGTTGACTTTACACAAAAAGAGACTACAGTTTCATATTTCCGGACCACAAAAACATATAATTTGATATGCCGCACGTGTATATAACTTAAAGGTCTGAAAATGACGTCCATGGCGGCCATATTTGCCGCCATGTTGGATTACTGATATTGCTCACGTGCTGGAAGGTGGCATCCAACGGAATTTCGAAACACGCATCACAATGAAACACAAACGGTAAAACCATTTTATTCATACCTCAAAATAAGCGTTACCCCTTTGGCACCCGGACTAAAAAGAATGTAGCTTCACTTGTACCCAGTGAAATATTATTCTTCGAACATGTGTAACATTGTATCCATTTGATGTGTCCCATTCTAAATTATGAAAGTTTTGTGTTAACCATTCCATTTATTTTTGATAGCCTATTACTAATTCTGTAATTTCACAAAACAGTTTTACTAAACAGCGGAATAAAAGATTAGCATCACACGATACTAGACAGAATTCTCTCATAATAATTTCATGTGCAGAGATTTTGAAACCTTGCATTTCATTGATGTACTGTCGTGAAGACACAAATAAAGGTTTTTCTACTGAAAATTGTTCATGAATAACTTCAGGTATGAGTTGTGCAATGAATTCACTATTACGTACTAAATCTCTACAAGTCAAAAAAGGATTCAGGGAAATACTTGGATGACTCTGTCGTTTAAAATCTTATAATACTCAAGAAAAAGTTCATAATCATTCGCTTCTTTCACCAGATGTTTTGATAGTACTTTCCCTGTATTTCACATATATATACAGTTATTATGAGGGATCTTTAATCTACAATCATCATACCAAATGGGATTCTCCTTTAGATATGTTCGAATAGTTTGTACAACACATCCCTCCACTACATAAACACAATCACCAAATGTACACAAAAAGTCTGATATTTTCACTCACTCACTCTTTCTGTCCCTTTTTGCCTTTTGCCAGTAATATATCCATTATAGTTGACATGTATACATTTACCACTCGCCAAAGACCATATTTCTTATTAACACATCATCATCATCAATCACTTCACCATGATCTTCTTTATATATATATATATATGATAAAGTTCACTTAATGTAGATGATTCTAAAATAATTCTCCACGCTGCTTTTCTGAAATGTTCTTCAATTTCTTCTCCTGTTACCACCTCACCTTATGAATATCTTAAACACGCATGTTCTGTTTGATTGTATTCATCATAGAAACTACCTTCGCATATCTCAGGGGTTTAGGATTTTACTCCTTTAACGCTTCTTCGCTTTTTACACCTACACTTCAGAGTTTCCACTTGATCGCTTACTCCAAATATTCCTCGTGCTGGTGTTCCTGCTGTTGCTTCTGGTACGGCAGCTGAAGATTTCACTAATTTTCTGGTAGATTTCACCAAATTTGGTGATCTTGAAGGTGATGCTGCTCCTGCTTCTGATGAAGATTTCACTAATACTCGGGCAGATTTCACCAAAGTTGATGATCCTGGTGATGATGCTGCTCCTACAGTTCCTAAGGATGTCTGCTTTATGTCCGTATTTGCATAGAACAAACGTTTCTTTGCAGGATAATCCACTTCTTTCTTTTCTGCTCCTCCTGCTTCTTCAGAACTAAAGAAGAATAAACCTCTCTAATATAATCTTCTCCATCCTCCTTCTTTACTATAGTAGAAGATGATGATAGTAATGATGGTGACTTTGCTTTAGATCTGAAACTGTATATTGTTCGACCTCCTCCTTTATCTTATAGGTCTTCTACATTATCAAGTAATGATAATGTCTTCACTACCTCTTCATCCTGCGATGTCAAGTCAACTTCCTCTATCGCTTGGTGATAGTACTCCTGCTTGGCCATGATTACGAAGCTCAAGGCTATTTATGATGTATACGAAATCACCTCCCTCCCCCCCCCCCCCTCTCTCTCTCTCTCTCTCTCTCTCTCTCTCTCTCTCTCTCTCTATATATATATATATATATATATATATATATATATATATATATAAATAGATATATATATATATATATATATACAGATATAGATATAGATAACGTGATATCAGTACGTCACCAGATAATAGGATATCAGTACGTCAACAGATAACATGATATTAATAGGTCAATAAGTAGATCACTTAACGGCGGTCATTTTGTTTAATTGTTTGACCACTTATACTCATCTGGAGCAATTATATTAATATTATGGACAATCAGTGCCTTTATGCAGTGGATAGTCCTCAGACAACTCAAATGATATTAGAATTTGAGGATATGGTCTACTTAAGTACTCGAGTGAAAACTTCACAAGATCAAAATTATGAAAATACAGTTTCTTTCAACAAATATTCCTTAATATTTTTAATAAATTTTTAAGATAGTGGTAAAGATGAACCAGTTACTATAAGTGGTACAAAAGTGCTTATGAGTGAGAAGGCAGTCAAAGCTGTGAAAGAAATTCACGAAGTAGGCAATGCAATGATCAAGCAATGCAATAATTATATCTTACAATGTCTTACACAGTGCCCACATTGAATTCATGAAATTATACCCAAGAATTATTTGGCTTGTGAAAACAGAGATGATGTTACTGTATTTTCTCACACAAAATCAAGCCTATTATCCATCCATTTCTGAGAATTGAATGATTAGAAAGACAAGCAACAAATCATATGCATTGAAATGTATCTTAAGTGAATAGTATTCTTCCACTTCAATGGAATGAACATACAATGACTTAGATGCTGGTGCATACATAATCGATGGGTCAGCTATGGTTCACATATTGAATACATTATTTGCCAGATGCTTTACAGGCTATGTTGAAATCGTTTTCAAGAAGCAGGTTGCATATCTGTTTAACAAAGTTGACAGAAGTAGATGTGTTCGACCGCTATTTTAAGAATAGTGTGAGAAATGATGCATGGGAATTCCATGGCAGGGAAAGTGGTACTCATATCAAGGTAACTATGTCAACACTTATTCTCAAAAGTTTCAACAAATTCCTACTCGTGAATGGAAATAAACAATAATATTTTCAGCAGTTGGCAGAATTTCTGAAATGTAACTTTAAAGTAAACCAACTTTTATGTCGTTATGATGGATTTGTTAAAACAGTACCGAAAGACAAAGATGTGAGTGATATATTTTCCGGTTTAAAGAAATACAAAACTTTCTGATAAGGCTGATAATACTTTAATAACAAAACTAAACTAAAGAGTAACAGGTTTGGAAGTATATCACTTCATTCTTTATACTGCAATCTACAACTTAGATTGCAGTCTTAAGAAGGAGGTGGTAGAGTGCAGTTGTTCCGAAACTGTTACACTTTAGTTTATTTTTGTTATTAAAACATTTTCAACCTTGTCAGAAAGCTGCGTTGTTCTTTATTCAAGATGGATACAAGGCCATATTGTCGTAATATCTTCCTGTTCCTACGAAGAACCTCATACACGCCATCTTCACAGAAACCATGCTGCAGATAATGGCCATTCAAAATAGTTCTATAAACAGTAGACTCTAATGTAATTGTTTTATCCATTGCAGCTTTGAAAAGATTCAGAATATATCAGAATTGTTGTTTAAGTATAGTATAGATAAAGATAAGCAATTTCTTTCAATTCATGATTCTGTAAGAAGTTGTCCACTGTTGTACAAATGAGCTAGAACCGGATTGTCACTCATTTACAGGATATAACACAGTATCAAGCTTTTGCGGCATTGGAAAACGAAAACTTGGGGTGGGTGGATGTCTTTTAGAGATGAACATCTGAACAGCTACGTATGAATGAAACTGTCATAAAAGGTCGTGTGTTATATCTCATAGAAAGGTTTGTTATTGTTATGTTTGATCGCTGCTCTAATCTTACAAGTGTCAATGAATGCAGATGAGTACTCTTCACCAAAGGGAATCTTGCAATTGACAATATTCCTCTTCCAGAAGATACAGACCTTGGTAACCGTGTGGGTTAGGGTGCTGGGCCGCCGTTCATGAGGTTGCGGATTCGAATACCGCCTGGGACATGGATGTTTGAGGATTTCCAACTCATTCTTATCATCGTGACGGGCAGAAGTAAATAGTTACTAAAATGGCCCATATAAAATAACGATTTTTATTTCCTATAGAAGATGCTCTTAAACAACATTCTAAACGATCAACTCTTCAAAGTCAAATCTGGAATAAATGTTTACTTAAACAATACCAGCTAAGGGAGAATAAGGACGGAGAAAAAATGAAAACGATAGTTACAAGACAATATGAGTGACACTTCCAGATATTGCTCGTGATGGCCAAGAACTTGTCTCCTGCCATTGCAGCAAGCAATGTGTAGTGTGAATGTACATGAATTGTTTTCTTGTGAAGACTAGTGCTTATATAGTGACATTTAATGCTAAATATTGACGTGGCAACTGCATAAGAGTGACTATACTTGGTATGATTTCAAAGTTTGTGTGGAAAAATTCATTTTCAAAAGTTTTTATTTCGTTTTCAATATATCGTTATACTTAATTGTTACACCCACTTAAAGGCTACATAATAGAATTGAGTGTGTTGCTTTATCAAATTAAAAACAATAGCTAGAATACGTCAAACTTATTTCAGAAGAAATTTAAAATTTACAAAAAGTAATATATTTTTATATCGTAATGTTATAATGCTTATTTTGTAGATTATCTGAGGTAGAGACAATAGTTACACGGGATTTTGGCCTTTTAGCCCACAACCAGTTTCTACAAAATGATAAGTTGATAAAAATAACGTCCCGTAGAAGACTAATTACAGGATACTGTGAGTTAAAAGTGCGTAGCTTATAAGGCTTCTTCTTCTTTGGGTGTTCTCCGCCGAAAAGATATGGGATGAGGCGTCGTACCAGAAGCGTAGCCAACTGTGTACGTATGGATGACACCAGAAGCGTAACCAACTGTATACAGGAGTGAAATTAGGTATGGTACAAAGAATCCATATCAGGAGCGTAGCCAACTGTATATGCAAGGATAACACCAGGAGCGTAGCCGACTGTGTGTCAAGAAGTGTTCCAGAAGCGTAGCCAACTGAGAACGGTAGAAGGAGAAGGAATGACCATCCAGGAGCGAGTGATCCTCTGTTAACTGAGCTGCGGCGTTTTATAGGTCCCTTTCGGGTGGGGTCCTCCAAGTTCCTCCTTCGGCGACTCCAACTCCATCTTCATGTCGATATCAACCCCATCTGTTGTATCCATGTAGAGTTGTTATTGTCTTCTGCTAATGTTATATGTCGCTTACTGTTTGTTGTCATTACATCACATATTGCACATGTTTATTTACTATAAGCAATACTACTATATTTACATTTCAAATGTGTACGTGTGAGTAAATACACTGAACATTACAATATGTACATATGTTGGTTAAAGCCTCACATACAGTAGTGACAAATGGTTTGATATAACATGGTCACCTAATCATGTTTCCAACTTCCACTGACTTCATAGTAAACCTATATGTACTAATATATTCAATTTCTACATTAATGACGTCATATTGATATTGAAGAAGATTCTATCTAGAGCAGGTCGGATCAAGGATTTTCGTGAGGGGGGTAAGTCTGAGAAACAGATCGTGAAAGGATTTGAAACATGTGGCATACATTGCCAAACTATTTCATAGCTTAGTATACATCCATATCGTTAATTGGAATGAGCGACAAAAACTGTACTTTCCATACAGTAAAAAAGTATGACGAATGGCCACATCGTACGGTAGAGAGGATCAACACTTGATGGTAATAACTTTTGATTTATGTTCTTCGTCGAGTAGAGGAAACGATTTTGCCGGCTAACGAGATAACTCGTTTTCAAAATCCGTCCAGTATCAACATTTTTCTCTTCTGCACTTAAAGTTATTGCATATTGTATGTAACAGCAGGAAAGTGAAGGTGAAAGTGAAGTGAAGTATGTGCAGGAAGAAAGCGAAACCCGCTCAGTTTTTTACTGACATTTTGACCGGCCCTGGCGTTAACAGGAGACCTGGAGAATAATATCTCATCTTCTTTTATTTTTACCTCAAGAATCACTTCCCATCGAGCATGGCAGCAAATTTTAGAATATCCGATATAATCAAATGTGTAATATGATGTTTTTCCCGCCTAGACTATGAGGTGGTACCAAAAAGCTTCGAGACTGTCTTTGTAACACGCGAACAGATGGCAGTACAAGGCTGTATACACAGTCACAGTGAGCACTGACCTTCATAACTCACTTGTCAGTGTGCCAAAAGACATCATACTGTGCACATCGGGAGCTGTACAACTGGTGCTATTCTGACCACGTATGTTATCACCAGGGCGATTTCACCCAGAGTTAGTACAAAAAGCGAACATTAAATTCTGTACGAAACTGGTCAATTCTGCCACTGAGACGTTTGACATGATTCGGGAAGTTTACGGCGATGCTATAATAAGTTCTTTGTGATGTTTTGAGTGGCACACGGACCGGAAGAATATCGCTGGAAGAGACGAGAGATAAGGAAGATCTTAAAGGAGTTCAACCCCCGAAACGTCGAAACAATTCGACAACTTGTGTATGATGATTGGGACATGCATCGTATTTCTACCAAGCTTGTTCCCAGGCTGCAGACCCAGGAGCAGAAGGAACACCGCATCTAATTCTGCCACGAACTTCGTTAGCATGCTATGTTGAGGATCATTACCGGTAACGTGTACGTCTCTGACAAAAAGCAGTTGTCTTCACAGAGGAAGAGCCCATCATCCCCATGACTCAAAAAGGTCACCGTTCGACCAGGTGCATGCTAATCGTCTTGAAATCACAGTCCGCGATCAAATCACAGACGTGCTGGTGTACGTGAGCAGAATAGTACCAATTGCACAGCTCCTGAGATACATAAGCCGATCTCTTTTGGCACACTGATGAAGATCGGTGCTCCTTATGACTGCGAGTGCAGCCTTGTGGTACTATCTGTTGGCGTGTTACAAAACCAGTCTCGAAACTTTATGATACCACCTCGCATAGTAGATGAAAGTGCTAATAATTGATAGATCGTGCTAATAGACAAAAGTAATTAGTCTTAAAAAGCGTTCCAGACATTGTAATGCGGGTGATCTTACTAAATGTATACCACATTTGTCTTCACTGACAATTAGCACATAGGTCGGTTGTTGAAACGTAGTTACGTCCTAAAGAAGTAAATGAGCTCCTGTGGACGTGTCTAGAGAAGTTGTTAAAGTGGATTTCCAACCACTTCGTTCAGTGGAACCGTCTCCACGTTTGCCCTTATGATTTCTACCACAGAAAGCGAGCGTGATTGGCACTAAGGGCAACCGAGAGCTCGGCACATTGTTAGTGATACCACGAATGAGTCTTACTGCACTTTCTTCTAATTCAGAACAACCTGTGAGTCAGTAACTGTGATAAGCAGAGTGTCGACCAGTTCCAGCGCTTCAAATAATCCAGGTTAAATGAGCAGCCCAACTGCAAACATAATATATCAAACAATTAGGGCAAAATGAGATGTTGGTATCCCTGCATTCTTCATATTTTAAGCTTCAATATTAACCTACAAACATAGCGAAAACTTCATTATTTACCTTTTAAATTCTTAAACAGAAAATTCATTCGCAGGCGAGGAGCCTGCAAAATCTTCTTTCAGTTTCCCTCATCACCTGGAAAAGTGGAAGCGTGGACATACTCTCTTTTACGCCATTTTATCTCCTCTTCATTCTGAAGTTCACTGGTTATCTTTGTTAGCTTTGATGTGGTAATAAATTGCCTAAAAATAGTACGCAATTACGGAAGCTAGCTGTTCCATTCACTAAGCATAAAATTAAAATAACTATTATTGAATGACTATGAAGGATTCGAGATTTTTCCAGGTCCTTCCTCGGATAACATCTTTAAGTAATAGGAATCATTCTTTTTTGTTATATGAAATAAAATAGAGACCTCGATTTTTGGATTCTGCACCGAAGGGAAAAAAAAGAAGGATGAAGAAAAATTGTCAAGATAAAGCAAGTAGCGCCGCTCCCTGGAGAAACGGCAATCAAATGTACTAACAACAGCTGTTACGAGAAAATAGAGAGTCTTGTGAGTGAGAGAGAAAGACGAGGGGTTTAGGCAGGAGCAAGCAAGCAAGTTAGCGAGCCTTGAACGAACACTGCGTTTTGGGCTTTTGTGATAGATGATGGCGCGAAGGAAATGAAATTGTGACTTAATGAAGTGTGAGAACTAACTATGATGTATGCATTCTCTAAAAAAAAGAAGAAGAAGAAGAAAAGGAAAAAATACAGCGCTGGAGAAAACTCTTACCAGCAGCAGGAGCAAAGGCCCCCTTCCTCCCTTCTTCACTAGCTTCAGCGCCCTCTTTTCAGACCCTCTTTCTTCTATATAGTAGCGCCATGCTGCTGATACCGTTTTGCGTCTGTTAGGGGGCACAGAAAACGTAGACGAGTAAGTAAGTAGGTGGAGGAACAAGGCAAAAGAGCCCAAGCTGAAGGGGAAGCAGGAGGGCGGCAGAGAACCGAGTTGTGTAGCATGTATCTCTTATTAAATCTGCTCTTACTCATTTATACAGAAAATTAAGAGACTGGAGAAGTCTGGAATGGCAACAGCGGAAGGTTCGGTGTAGGAAAATCCCGTTGGAAAAAGACGAAAGAGTGAGTTGACGACAGAGGGTTGCCTGAAGACAGAACTATCACAACTTTCTCAAAATTTTCAATTTCTTTTTCTTAGCTATGCTCCGTCTTCTTCTGCTACTAGGACTACTGACAGTATTTCTTCTTTTTCTTTGAGTAACGCATTTTTCCCTTTACCGAAAGTTAATTAAATCTGATGAAATGAAATGTACATTGTGTGGTTTCTTACTAAAAAAAAAGTTGAACTCTGTAAACTTCCTGCAAAAATAGATAACATTTTTAGAAAGTTTCATTTCTCTTTGTTGATATTAAATACTAAATATAGACCAAAAGTTCAAATTTTGTTGTTACATAAGTGCTACCACCTAATGTAATGTCTTAGAATCACAACATCCTATAATGAAGTTTCGGATCACTACACTAAGACTCCAATCGAAGGTTCAATAAAATCAAGCTCAGACATTGAGCATTACCACTGAGCGAAATAAAATATAGTGACAGTTTCTTACAGAATATTAGCTGCCCAAAGTCACCAGCTCAGAGCTTTCAAGGAAGATACTGTACTAAGCTCTACGAGTCCAATGAAGTTCAGTGTCTTACGTAGTGTTTAGGTACTGCGGTAGGGGAGCATTCCAAATCAATCTCGTGGTATGAGAAGTTGAGATTCACTTCTTCGTTCAAACACAGTTGGTGACTCACGGGTAACTTATTACAGGTAAGTTTGTAAAGCCAACTCTGAAGTTTTAGTACAATTATGGTACAAGGTAGCTTCTTTCGTGTAGTTGTTATTCGTGGTAGCGTCATAACAACAGGTTCTTGGATCACTCTGAGTTATTTAAAGACCAAAAAATGTATGGATTGCGATATTTGCCAGTATTACTTTCAAGATTGTATAGTCACAGGTATTATGTTCCTTCGGGCCTTCAGAAAACAATATTTGCTAATTTCACTTACCCATTTCGCTCAGGAGTTTTCTGTTGTCCTGCAAAGAATGTACACATCATTATCGGCCACATTACTGATTTGATGTCCCTGCTTACTCTAGTATAGACTTAATGGAACATACGGCTTATAAATTGTGATATGATGGATCGTCATGACACATGGTAATCCAACATTATAACGTAGACAACCTACGGTATAATGTTATAATTATAGTGTCATTCTACGAGATGGTGATACTACTAGAATCAACATTCATTATACGTTGGTTTTCCTAAGGATTAAATATGTTTCCTTTTGAAAGCATGTAGCTTAACGTTAGAACTGTTTTGACAATACGCCTGAAGTAAGTATTTAGTTTCAATGTACAATCGTAAGTTGTTATATTGATCAGAGCAATACAACAGAAAGAATGGCATTCAATTTGTTTGGATCAGAGCTTGAGCAGAATGATTCTAGCTGTGTTAAGTATGTGCAATGTAAAGATGATTTACAACATTTACTAAAGTAATAACAAGATTTCGGCAGAGAACAATGTGTTCTAACAATAGAAGGAAGACTATTGTAAAATTGCACTGAATACTTCAGTGAAGAATTATTCTTACAGACAAAGTAATTGGTTGCTCAAATTAGCTACTTTTCTTAATAGATATCTGAATGAAATAGCAAATCATTATGAATGCAAAAGGTAATCCATATTTCCGATAACATACACACCTATTCATCTAAACATTTTATTACTAAACTTTGATTTCAATATACATAGTTTTTGTGTATTTCTGGACGTAACACAACTACACTGTTGAATCTTCATGTAAATATGTTTAGTAGTTCACAAAGACAATACTAATCAGTAACAATAAATATTGTGTTTGAGAACAGTTCACTTTTGCTTTCAGCCAAATATCCTGTATGAGTTTTAATCAGAAATATATTCAAAGTATTCTGCTAGAAAACTCTCGAATGTCCTCTGCTTCTTCACACTTCCTGAATAACTTCCCCGAGACGTTCAATGCTTTTTATTGTCAATTTCCTTACCTCTATCATTAATTTCTGCCATAATAGTTTTAGATAGCTAACCGTAGAGCTTTTTATGATTGATAGGAGCCATCTAATTCTGGACATAGCTCCAACTATTTTGTTTTTATCGTCCGTCGTTTCTGGTAGTATACCCTTTTGGGGATAACTTATCTATCATACTAATTCTTAAGAATGGTATGGAGTTGTCAAAAATGTTAGGTTGTCAGAAGTGAATCAACTAGTACTATATTAAATCAAACAGCAGCGTCCAATTATAGGGAAAGACACCTTTCTATCTAACTTAGCTAATTAGAACTGGTACTGAACATTATTCTGTATGTTCTTCTTTCTTTAAATATAAGATACTAATATGATCCTGACAAATATGAGATCGTGTTCAATTATTAAATAGACTGGTCACTTACTAATGTGCTGTCTGGTCTATAGTCCATGGTTGTCCTGTTATTGTTTACTGTTTGTCCAAATTCAAGATATTCATTTATTGTACGAAAATACTGTTAATAATTTATAACGTGGTCTATCGATAATTAGAGCCGAATGCTGACGTTAAGCGAAATGCAATCATTGCGCTTATTGTCTGAAAAACTCAATATGACTTGCTGTCAAATTGATCTCAGACTGGTGCTACCGATGTAAACTGTTCGTGTCCAGTATGGAGATACTGTGTTCGAGTCCTGTAATCGAACCGTTGTACTTAGATATGCTCTTCTTAAAACTCTAGCTTAGACTCTTCACCAAATTTCCATATTCTCTTTTTATGACTTTCCAGTTTCCTTATTTTCCTATTTATTAATGCAAACTTTAAAGTTACTTTTCTAATTGGTTATTATGAGTTATGTCATATGATCAGCAACGAAGAATGTTCCTAATTCGTCAAGAGATTTGTAAGAAATCTCATAATCACTAGTTCACTTGTGATATGCTCATTCTTCGTAAGGTTAAGTGAGGGTTTAAGTTTATTCACTTGGCTACATAACATGATATGTTGTGCATTTATTCCTTAACCTACGAACCATTCTTACATTCAATAAATATCTGTTTGAAATTATTATGAGGCTCTAATAATAATTTAATGGCGCTATAGTCATTTTCCAGCAAATTTTATTTTCTTTGAATGTGGTACTTCACAAGAAATTTACAGTAATGTCCTCGATCATTGTCCTGATGAAAGGCCTCATACCTCTCACAGGTAGCCTACATGGAATCGCATGGTACTAAGGCATGTTGTGATATTTCCATTATGTCCGGAGTTTCATAAAATTCCACAAAATCACAACAATACTCGTTGCAAACTATTGTTATGCACCATAAAGGATCATTCATTAAGCGCTAGAATTAATTAAGTGCATTTCTGGGTCACCCTCTTTCCTAAGAATTGATAAGCATACATGTTCCTTCTGATACCAGAGAGTTTAAATTTCGACTCATCTGTGAAGGCCACTTTCTTTCAGTCGTGAGGACTAAAACGTTTATATTTTCTAGTCCATTTCCCTTTTAATTTTTTTTTGCCAATTGACTGTTGTTTTTCTACAACCACGTCTTTCTTTAAGCACATTTCTAAGACATCTTATGCTCTTTAATCCCTTTTATTCTACGTTTGCAAGGTTGCCCAAGCTGTTTGTTTTGAAGTTCTGCTTGATGAGTCTTGTATTCTGGTGATAAAGTGTTGTCCTGAGTCCTGCAAAGCCCGTATTGACACATTGAATGAATCAGCAATTTGATAGATCGAGGAATCTGTTTCATGAATGATAAAATCGCAAAACATTTTTAATTGCTATTTGCATTATTGATGCCATAGAAACAATGTTGTACTCTTACACTACCATTTGTTCATTGTTGTTCAATTTAACTCACAAGGAAAGAATTTAAGTCGACGATAAAGTTAGTTTTTTTAATATAACAGTTGATTTTGTGAACATTTTCAGATCGCTAATTACAATGATAGTAATAACTCGTATCACATGAGCCCTTTTAAACCTTTCCACGCCGAGCGTGAATTGGAACAAATTCGTACATAGTTGTTTAGAACGTTACGGTGTACCCGTTAAATATCGTATCATTTCCATCTATATCTTATTTGAAAGGTAAAATACAGTACATTTGGAATATGCAACGATTTACCTCCTCTACGAAAAGAAATACCAAATTGTCGAAATTATTATTATTTTAAATCTTTAACCACAATTGGCAACTTTGACGCTGTTTGAAGAGTCATCACATCACTTGCAACTGATTGTTTACTTCAATACGAACAAGAGTAAATACTTTCGAATGACGTATTCCATTGTGCGATGAAGTAAGTTGCAAGATTTTGAGGGAAACTTATTAATCCAAAGATCCATGAATGATTCGGCGAGCCCCTGACAGGTAAATCTGAATAACGGCACCACTCCTAGTGTCAGAGGAACGCAATACCAAGCAAAACCGATATTCAGTATTTCTAGTCGACATTTAAATGTGCAATGAGTCAATCAGTCGTTGACTGTTACGTTTCAGTTATGTTTCAGTGCATCAACGAGTCTGCTGTATATTTTTCCTCCACCCGCATGCGTGGTTGCTTATTTCTCTGTCGGGTTAGGCATTGTGATAGCATGACTTGTCCTGATTTGTTGCGGTTGTCGCTAGCTAGCTGGCGATTTCCAGTCATAGTACACAGACTAATTTCTCTAAATGGATACTCTCTGCTTCACTCAACAATATCTTCCTGATGCATCAAACACCACTCAGCCAATGAGGAGAGAATATTTTACCTGTATATACATACCTTGCTTGAATACTAATATCATGAAATTACCGAATGTCTGTTTGTTTGAAATAAATCCACATGCCTGCATTGATTTCAACCAAATTTTGCATACGTGTTCCTTGGGTCCAGGAGCTTTAGGTGTTTTGGGTCACCGAAAGTTACTGTGCCACGATCTAATTAATAAAAACAGCAATTTCATCATTTTTTATAACAATGCGATAAATACATTGTTTCCATTTAAAGTCAGAAATAAATAAATAGTTTAGACCTTAAAATTCACATTTCGATTGTTGTAAACCAACAATATTTAAATCAGATTAAATATTATATTATTAATAATTTAATGTAAAAGTAGTAGCAGAAGTATTAGTAGTAACAGTAGTAGTTGTAATATTAGTTGTAGCATTAGTAGTAGTAGTAGTATTTGTAGTAGAAGTAGTGGTTAAAGTAGTACGGCCATTAGTGTTGAGGCCAACGTATTTTACGCAATCCTGTACCAACGGGCGGATGCTATTTGACTGGTATGAAATGCAATGAAACAAGCTATATATAGCTTAGATTTTGAAAAAGTGAGTAAGCGTCAACTTTTTGTTGTTTGCACACCAACATAATAAATTCTACCACATTCTTGCTCGCCGACTAATAAATGTGCTATTGCTCTAGTCTCTAAATTTCTTGTATTTCAACTACGACTGATAGTGCACTCACTTTAAGCCAAAATGTTGTGATTAGGAAAAAAAATTCTTACAAGCTTGAAATTTGGTATACATATACTATTTCGTCACCCAAATAACGTACTAAAAGTCCCCGAAAATCAAACTTGTGCTATGGCCGCCATCTTGGAAAATGGCGGCCAAAATTCAGATTTTTGAATTGTCGGGGAAACTAAGCGTAACATCGAAAAAAGTTTTAAATAATGTTTGTTCAAGATAAAATTATGAATTTGTTGTAATTACTTTTTTGTCATTTGATCAATTCTATTTCTTCACATTAATGCTCTACTCAAGTTTCTAAATGCAACATTTTCGGCTCAGAAAACAGTATTTTTGTACATATCCGTTCGGTATTGTTTGCAAATAGATTAAAATTTAGGTTAGGGTTACTTGAAATTTTATGATATTTAATTCTTAGTACCTACATTTGTACTGATATTAACATTTATGTTATTTCTTCACAGAAAAATTATGTAATCAATTTAGGGGGGAAAAAAGAGCAGTTTATGTTGTTGGCATTAATTTCAAGGTTCAGTATTTTGAAAATTCTAAATGAAGATGGAATATTGTGACAATCAATTTAGTGCCGTTTTGTGGCCTCTGGTCAATTAAAAATGGTCTTAACAACGAAGATTTGTAATTTACATTATGAACAAACTAATTTAAAATACTTTTTGAAGTGCGGCACTAGTTTCCATGAAAAGTGACCAAATTTAATTTTAGCCGCCATTTTCCAAGATGGCGGCCGTAGCACAAGTTTGATTTTGGGGGACTTTTAGTATGTTATTTGGATGACCAAATACTATATGCATTACCAAGTTTCATGCTTGCAAGAATTTTTCCCCTAATTTTCATAAAATGGCTAAACTACGAAATTCAGAACATGTAATGTTTTGTTTCCTCAAGACCTGTTTATAAGGAAAAAATCCGAGGACAACAGAGAATATTACGGAAAAATTGAAATTGTTAGACTGTAGTGACATCTAGAAATACAGAGCTAAACGCAGACGGGGTAACTCGCCTATGAATTTAAAAGCAGCTAAGTTGATAACTACTTTAGAAATCGCCACTGCCAAAAAGAAACCACTCAGGTGCAAAAAATTTAATATTTATATATTGTTTTCAAGGTATACAATCACACACGTACTATAATTTTCATGTATCATTATGGATGTCTCTTGAAGTATGAGTAATTTCGGAAGTAATTCTTATTACTTATCATTTATTGCGCAATATTTCTTTTGCGCAGTTCACCAACTAAGCTTCATATTTGTTCTAGAGAAGACCATAATGTCATTCTCAGCATTCATAGTGTCCTTGAACAACTGACAATTGATATTAGTCATTCCTTTTATCAACTTTTAAGAGGTGCGGTACGAATTTAACGGAATTTCTATACATGACCAAGAAAAGGTCTGAATCGCCTAAATTGAGCCATGACTGATCAGAAATGTTTTTGCATTGTGCCTACAGGTTTCTTTAATGGTTTTCTAGCGATCTTAATAAATTAAATCGCAATATTTCTAAAAAGAGAAACATGGGTTTTATTTGTTGAACGTTCTATGTCGTCAAGGGTTTATTGACTGTGTTTGATACGTATATCTCATTCACAGTTTCGTGGTTTACCAAAAGTTATTATTCGAATGTCTACTAAAGCATTACTACTTTCTCGACGTGCTTTTTTAATATTAATAGTATTTTATTACAGTATTTGGTGTACGTATAATCACTTTTTGATGAATTTGACATTTGATGAATTTGATGTATAGGACATTTTGTGACATGGCAACCAAATAAACAGATATAGATAAGAATCAAATGTCCTGTTTATTACGCGACAATAACGTTTTAGTTGTTACATATATTCCTGACAAAATAAACCGAATTCTTATGTGTGAAAAGTAGGTCGTATTTGCGCAGTCCTGTGCAAAGATAGCTCCTTAGTGTACTTTCTAATTAACAAAGTATTGACTAAACACTGCTACATAAAATTACCTAGACCTACCTGTAGTTGAAACAGAGGACGAAACATATACTATATGACCATTGGTAAAGCTTATTTTTCTTAACAAATTATAAACTAAACATTGCTACAGAAATAATATCATGAGATTACATAATTATGAGATAATCTGTGTTTGAAATAGCGGATGAAACCTTTAATATGTCATCACGGTTGAAACTTATTGGTATCCAATATACACACTGCATTTACCACTCGGCATCATTCTGCCACTCTACAAATGTTCCAGTAAACATTAACGTGAAAGATGGTGGGAGGAGTCAAAATCTTATGTTATTTAGTTCCAAATAGTCCTCATGAAGCCACAGTTGACAATTGTGCCACTGAAAAAAATCATTTTCGACTATTGATTTATAGTATTACCCATCAAACTTGCCACATAAATCTGTAACTAGACGCAGAGAGAGAGAGAGAGAGAGAGAGAGAGAGTGGTGTCTCTCTTTTTGATTCAATAAATCTTTTTGACAGTGGTGTCTTTCCTAATACCAAATTTCTATTATTTTGTCCGGACTTCTTCCCTTTTTGTACCACAAAGGAATTCTCTTCATATCAGCTCTGTGAGATTCCAAACTTACTATTTTTAACATTCCTTGACACTACATACCTACTGTAATTCAATTCGTGGTAATTAATCCATCTATGTATACCTACAGTAACTTCCCATATTGATTTATAATGATTTTCCATAAGACAAGCATGAGCAGCTGTCTGACCGCGATTACATGATTCACAGGCCAGGCCAACTTACCCCAACATACACACCAGTTCAAAGTCGTCACTGGTCCGGGTGTGTATACAGTCTCTGACGGACGGAAACTGTAGTGGTATTGAATACTTCAGTTAGTAATGATTCCAGTAAAATGCTTCTTTTATCCAAGATTACTGAACAGCTATGTTTCTCACAAGCTATTGATAAAATCTTATTTCAGATCAGAACAAAAATCCATCTTAAATTTTACAAACGCGTTTGCATTTGTGGCCAATGTGACCTTCTCAAGTGACAAAGTAACCCCTTCTCTCTTGCAAACAACATGCAATAGGAACACCTTACGGCGAAATCATCAAATATAGTGCCTTCAACACTATCAATCATGATTAAAGGTACCATGAAATGTTGTTTTGAGTTTGTTATTCATTTTAGCAGCGAGGAGAACGTTAAGTGGTAAACGGGAGAACTGCGTAGTCCGGTGTCTGGTAAGCACTGTGACTCCTTGTATAATAAGATTGCAGATAAATGATGATATAAATATTAAACAAGTATTTGTAGATTCTACAAGTATTCCATTTTGTATCTATGCTTCACATTCAAATATGCTTTATGTTAACTATTTTTTCCATTAACAATTTGATTATACATTTCACATCAGTAACGATATCACGTTTGTAACAGAATTATAAACCGAAACCCGTCGGTTTCAGTTTGATTGAGTTGAATAGATGGTCTTAAAATAGTAAAGAAATAACATTTTGTTAGGATTAAGTTGGTAGTTGTCATGAAAATACTCATTAAGTTAAATTACTACGTGCAAAATGGCAGTATATTGGCGAAACACAGTGAGCTTAAATCTAGGTCTATGTATTTTCACTTTTAGGCGTACTATTACAAGTAATGACTTCGTTAAAATTCTGTACGTGATAGCCTTTAGTGCTACTGTACTACCCCGGTAAGAACGGAGCAAATACGGCTTAGTGTATACATGCTACAGATTTTCCACTCACTACTCCAAGAATCAATTATTCGATTCAATGACATTAATTGTCAAGAGAATGTAGTTACTGTCAGGGTAGAGCATCGAATGTGATATAGAAGCAAATACCGAACAATATACTAACAAAAAGTAGCAGACTGTTGAATATTTTTTTAGAAATATAATTTGGGACTCATCTTAGATCCATTTATCGGTGAAGCTTGTATAAGAACATTATAACAATCCCTGGGAAATTAACTAAAAAGCATCCTTAAATATGTATTACATATGATACTAGTAATGATTTCTAGCATTTCGTTTCATTCTGTCCTTTACTTCCACACTGGGAACATTTTAGTTAGAAATTAAGGTGAAAGATTTATAGTCATGGGATCCTAGGAATCGTCAGAATCGCGAGAAAGAACTAGAGTGTGACGTGCGAGAGCTCTGGGAGCAAATTACAATTTCATAAAACTAGTAGTAAATTAGCAGACCCTAGAATCCAAGTTCTCTATTACATTACGAATTTTAGCTATTGCTTAGAGATCCAAAATGTAACGCTCTCACCGGTGGATCATTACAGATTAGCGTATACGTGGTTCATTGATTTCAACATTTGATTCTCATTCGCTATACTATTATGAAGTAACAGATGAAGCAGTAAAAGGTACAGCTTTACTATTTGAGTTGATATCAATATTGTTCAAGAACACAACTCTTTGGCCCAACCTCGTGTTTTACTCCCAAGTTTCCAGTAGAAAAAGATAAGAATGTTGAGGAGTAACATCTACCATTATTACACTCATTCTAATAGCTGCTCACGAAGTATATCGACCACGTATTAAAACTGGTTGATTAATCAAAAGAGAAAGTCCGCATAGGGAGGCAGAGAGACAGAGAGAGTTTGCTTGCAGAAAAAAATAAACGTTAACTTGGAAAAGGCAGCGACCAACCGCTTCATGTCACAAAATACAGTCGTAATAGTAGTGATAGTGGGGACCTGTGTATCGAATGAGTGAGACGGCTTATGGAGCCATTCGATGGTATTTCAGTTATGTACTCTATATTGATTGGCGTGTTCGTTCGCCACCTGAGGCCCCCCTGCCGCCTATAAAAGCTGCGGGAGTAACCGATATTGAGGCCAACGAAAGATGCAAGAGGGAGGGAAGATGAGGAAGAGAGAGAGAGAGAGAACTCGGCGCGCGCTCATAATGTCACCCGTGAATAGTAGCAACCCTAGCGGCAAATTCTGAAAACAAAATCTATTCTGTCAGATGAGATGACAGGAAGATTTGGCAGTCACTCGAGAAGAAATAATGATACCAAAAGCATAAACTTTGAAGGCATACTGTTTGTATTTGAAACATCTGTTTTACATTTTGAGGGATTAAGTCAACGCTGAAATTGCAGATTTAATGGGAGGGAAGTACTAACACTACCACCACCACTCCACAATCTGAAGACAGAACAGAGAAGAGAAGAGAATAACGAAGACTTGATTTATCTCTAAAATGAAGATGATAGAAATATATGAAATCAAAGAGATCTCTTTTTGAGAAATCCATTCCGTGTTATCAGAAACCGTCGAAATAACATGCTCTCCGTTGTTTT
>JAGDQP010032712.1:0-20699 GCA_022664845.1 Lepisma saccharinum | reverse complement strand
TAATTTGGATTTTATTTAAGACCTTTAGGTAGCTTTGGCTCAGACCTATTATTTTAGTATCCTAAGTTTCTTTTTTCGTATATAGACAAATTGGTTTAGTGGTCACCTAGCCATGTATTGACCAGGCTCTTGGCTGCCTCACCTGCAATGTCAAAGGCAGCAGACTGTCTCCGAGTAGCTTACAAGGAGACCATATGGAAACAACGAAGATACAAAAAGCTTACACACCACACAGCTGTACTTTTTAGTATGCCCTCGAATGGTTGGGAAAGTTGAACACCACAACCTGTACATTTCTTATACATTTAGAGAAAGAAAAGCGATCCACTTGTATTTCTACTTGGAAAAGCGAAGTATCACCAAAAATGTACTTAGTACAAATTTGAAAAGTTGTCCCTCTTGTACTTCTCAGTACAACCTACTTGAAAAAGCGAATTATCACTACAGATTGTACTTCTTAGTACAACTGCAAATTGTGCGCACAAAATTGTACTTCTAAGTACAAGGAAAGAAGCAATGGAGGAGATCCCCACATATCGCCCCCAGCTAGTAAGCAGGGGCGAGCTGGCACTCTCTTGGCCCAAGTACAGGCTGAGAAGTGACTGAAAAAGTTTCAATAAGCACTCGGCAAGTTGATACAAAATAAACATCTTGCTAAAGCACTACGTAGTACAAAGTAAATACAAAAATGGAACCTTAGGTTTAAAGAAAAAATAAAAAAGCTTTGTTGAGACACTGAGCAAATCCTAACAATATAAATTGACAAACTACTCTGTATTATACAGATTGACAAAAATACGATGTTACTGACCACATGCCTTTTTAGGACCAAGATGTTCTGTGAAACTGCCTCTAGGCAATTGTTTTTTTTTAAATAAAAGCTATATAATAATAGATACTATAGTAATAAAAGCTAACACAAACTCAATGAAAAACAGACTCAAAGGACAAGAAATACAGGATGTCCCTGGTCATCAGAACAAAGTAGAGCATGTGGCTACTCAACCTGTGACTGGTTAGAAAAGAAAAATATCACACTGAAATTAAGAATTGCCAAAAACAAATCCTTACACACTACGACACAATCATGTGAGAGTCTTTTGACAGAAACCAACTTTCTGCAGATATAACTGAAACAAAGGACGATATTCAACACATATGGAGAATTCTGAATCTCCTACCTAAAAACGACGAACCAAAGATGCTTGAACACATCACGAAGAAACCTGTATCTCAGCATAAATAGTAGAAAGGGCAAAATCACTCCAAGTATGTAATATTCCACCCACAACCTCCTACAATACACTCGGAGTTGGTGGTTCTAAGGCAAATACTGTATTAGATATGGTGGAAAGAAATCATAAAAAAAGAGGCACAGCTACTGGAATAATCCGTCCATTTATCCTGCCCTATACTTATTCTGAATATCAACCTGAAAATATTTATGGATAATTCCCCGTGCAATTCAAAACAAATAAACTAAACGATAGAGAAAAGTGTAATTAAAACAAAATTCGGCTGTTTTAAGGGCCAAAACAATATATATATGGACCACATGAACCGGAAACTTTCAACGAAGCCCGGTGATGGAAGCAATGATTAACAAACTTGAACAAGTAAACCGAAAAAATCTAAATATCATAATACCTCCCCCCAGTGGGAGACCAACCAAGAAATGAGGAACGAAAAAGAGGTGTAACCAACTGAATATATTGCAAGTCAAGCAGCCAAGAGCCTGGTCAGTACATGGCTGGGTGACCACAAAACCAATTTGTCTATATACGAAAAAAGAAACTTAGGATTCTAAAATAATATGTCTGAGTCAAAGCCACCTAAAGGCCTTAAATAAAATACAAATTAATTCTCACAAAAATAATAACCACAACCACCAGACGGCTTAAACCGTATTCAACACAAACGGGAATCCCGGAATGGAAAAAATAGTATCGAATGGAAAATTAAAATCTCAGACTCTGAGATGAGTAGATACACATATGGGTCCGTGGCCAAATACATGAGCACAAATAGCAGCACAAGACAAAATGGGAAAATAACCGGGAATACCGGCAAACCGCTGTAACAAAACCAGAATCACAAAACGTTGATATACTTACAGAACTACAAAAAGGAAGATGGGAAAACTCCTTTATTACATATACAGAGTAAGAGAGAATCCAGCAGGCTGGTGTGAACAGGAAGAACGAGACTCTCTGGGTTTCGCTTTACAATGAAACAATTTTGGTCGACGAAAAGATAGATTCATGCCTTAGAATATCTTTCTGTATGTCTGGTAAGTTGGTAAAGGGGTTCTTATCTTTATGATCGTGAATGAACATTCTATACATTTTGGCCTCGGTATCATCTCGGTATTTTCCTGGTTAAGAATGATGAAAAATAGGGGGAAGAACTCAATCACGAAATAATTTGTAGTTATCATCACCAGACTATCCTCTCACTGCTCACACAGAATATACTGAATATTTTAACACCAAATCTCTAATACTTCATTCCAAGCTATATTTGTTCTTTCTGATAATCATCACAAAATCAAACGTATTGTGAAAAGTACATTTTCCCAGTACATTTCCCTTTCAAAAATAACATGCCAGAGCAGACCCCCTGAATTAATATTATTATGTTCTATGAACTGCCTTCTTTCACAGCATTATGATGATGATGATGTAGTGTTCTGCCCAAAGGCAGGTCTTTGACCCGAAGGTCCCTGGGCTAGGTGAACCCATGGTGGTTTGCTATTGCCTTCCATGGGATGATAATAGCGTCCAAAGACGGGACCTACAGTTTAACGTGATATCCGAACGATAACAAATCAGATGATAAAACTAATCTAACATAACAAACTTTTCTCAGTGACCAAGTGTGATGATTGGGCGTTGCTATGGTAATCGAGTAGTCATAAACTCAATCCCTATGGATGACCACACTGTTTTTCCAGGGTGTTTCTTCAGTCAAAACAGGTGAATACATACCCTAGCCACTACCATTGCAAATCCCGCTCTAATCCTGACCTGATCTTTAGATAAATAACGTCGTAAATAAAGTCAAACCAAACAAAATTATCCTTTCGCACAAATACTTTTTCGTAAATTGAAATATAAACTTAATTTTATCACAAGTTCGAAGTTTCTGGTTATTTTTATCAAACCCATGTCAGTAATCAACAACATGATTACATACCTGCAACTCTCATTACTCTTTTTACGGGGTAGACTGGCCAAGACTCCTTAATTGGTTCCTCCTCCCTGACTACCTTCTCGTACCGTTTCATATTGGTGAACGTTGGCCAATATGCTGCTGTTTCGTCTTCCAAAAGCCACCCTATTGGAAACAGCGACACACCATCGTCAAATTCCTCCACGCAGAATTTATATTGTTGTGTCATGATCTACAAATTGTAGAATATTATGTATTTGCTATGAAACATTACTGCTGTGTATACAGCTTTCTATACATATTTCTTCAGTTTATTCATTTATATTATCTTTATTATTATTGTTTGGTGTTCTGCATAACGACAGGCCCTGATATTAATAAATAAAAATTGTAGGTTCGGATCTTTCTCAGGTTCGGTTCTGATGAAACTGTTTATTCCACTTGTCTCGATCTTGCGCTGCTTTTAGTTCCCATATATGCTTCCATTTCTCGGATCGTTGATGAATTCTGCTTCATCTCTATATCTCATTTTCTCTATGACGTAATGAAGAGTACCATTTCTTCTCAAGCCCAGGTTTGGTTTCTACGAGTGATGTTTGCTAACATCATCATATTCTCACTTAATCTGTTTAAAACTTCTTCGTTTGTCAACTTTCTGTCGTCCATTTTATCTTCTTCGTTTTTCTCCAACACCACTTATCAAAGTCTCCAAGCATTTTTGCAGTGCTTTTCTCAATGCCTCAATTTTCCCGAGTCGAGTAGTGCAATTTGCTATATGTATAGCACGTATCAGATTACTTCCATATTTCAGTGCTTAGCCTGCAAGTTAGGAGTGATCTTTTCTTGTTAAATGCCTGCTGAGCCGCAACATTTCGTGACTTATTTAAATTTATGTAGTACGCGTTTTTCGTCTAAATACTTCCTAGATATTTCAATTGATCGACTTCTTCAATTTTTTCTCTCCCATACGGATCAGTAGGGGCTCTTTCCTACGAGATGGCATCATGACCTTCAGAGTGAACTGCCATGTAATATTGCTTCCGGTATCAACCATCATCTTAAATATTTCCTCGCTTTTGGCTATAATGATTTATCATCTATTTTCTTACACATTGCTTCTACATGGCGTTATTTACATTTATTTTTCACCGGCATTGTGCTTTAAAGTACCTACATATCACAATGCAGCAGAGGAAAAGATATAAATTCATTCTCATTCCAACCAGGAAAAGTACACACTTCGATACAGTTTGCGATGCACGCTACACTCCTAGGTTTCTACTGATGTTGTTAACTTTGTAATTCCGAAACAACGACGACTTACATGGTACTGTGAAAGCATTTTCTTTCTCAAACTGGATACCAACAATTACAAGCTCATTACTTCTTGCACAAATCGTGAATTGTTTTATGTTCAGAACAGTATTATCACTTAGCATGCAATACCCCCTCACTTAAATTAGCAACTAAATTGAAATTGGGAAACATTACACTTCTATATTGAGGATTGCTGCAATCGTATAGTAAAGGGCCTTCACAATGCAAGCTACTTTATTTTACCTTGAATGGTGAGCCGGCCGGGTGGTCGAGCGGTCTGCGGCGGTAGGCTATCGACTCAATGGTCCCGGGTTCGAGTCCCGGCAGGGGCATGGGTGTGGATTTTAACACTTAACAGCTAAAGGCAAATCGTGACGGGCCGAAGTCCATAGTTACTAAATTGGCCCATATAAAAATAAAGTTTTTTTTTTACTTGAATGGTGAAACTGAGGCGTCCAAACAAAGGGTTCACTTATACAAAATCTTGTATTTCCGTGTATCGGTTCACGAGCTGCTCCAGTGGTTTACTTCATGTTCTGATGCATTTCTTAATTCCTTGCATGTAGTTTTAAAAACGGAACGCACTGATATTATCAAGTGAACCGAAATTTCTCACATCGTCACTCAAATGTATCAGTCCATGCACATTATGCAAAATATAATGATCTCCGTACAACGTACAGAATGACATCACAAAATGTTTCAGCAGCTCGTGAGCGTATGTACAATACTCATTAATGTATATTTCACAACATAGTATTCTTATAGCTACTGGCAAAGCAAGGAAATGAATATACATACAGTAGGCCTCAAAGGTATTTTAAACCATTTTAACTTCTTCTTCTTCTATTGAGATTTAGTTTACAGAGATATAACAAACCCCTGTGGCGAAACTAATATCATAGAAGACAATGTATGCATACTAATGAACTAGCTACACGCACACAAACGAAACTTGGACTATCCCACCCACTTTGTGTGTGAGTTGCGCAGATACGTACTGCGTCGGTGGCATGGTTTTGGCGGACATCCTTAGTGCTTGTTACCTTACAAGCAGGAGAATTGACATCACGAGACATAATTACTGATGAACCATAGAAGCATCAAAGCCTGTTGTACTCATTACAGAAGTACAACCTCCAGTCGCACCCGTGTGTAAGCGCACACCGCGCTGGGTGGACGAGGTATATATATAGTCCGCCATTGATGTTTGGAAGCCCTCAGAAAGCCTGCTTTGTTTGGGATGCTGGAGGAACAGCCCTCATCGACAGAAGCACGAATGTCACAGGCATTTAACTGGGTATATGTTACGCGACGCGTTTCCAATCTATCCCGAGTTTGAGGCTCAAACTCGGCACACGTTATGTGATCCCAAACCTATACAAGCTCTGTTTAAGATCTACTTGGACTAACATCTGAACGCATCTGAACTGAATCAGATATTTGATTGGGGAATTCAACGTCTGATAAAAAAAAAACGAATTGTAGAAGGTGCAGGATATGTTTGCGGACAAAGATCGTGCAGCCCACCGATCCCAATAAGAAACAGTGTTTGTAAGTTGTACTGTGTAGTGGACCAAAACATCATATATAGTGGAACTGTGTATGTAATAGACCTGTGTACTGATCATGGCTCAGTGTACGAGCTGTAATGGTGATTATGTTGTGAGGAAGTGCATATTGAAAACAGTAAGTACTGATTTACAAGACAATCCTATTTGGTGTTCGGTGTGTAATTTGGGTAAAATATGTAATTGCATGTACGTTTGGAATACAGGACTGTGATTGCACAACATGTTGGAAGTCATATGAAAGATCCAGAACTTTTCCAATACCATTATGAACGTTTCGTAGACCAGGATCATCATAATATTTCAAGAAACATTTTGTTTAACGTTTGCCGTCATTTTATAAAAGACCTTGAGTATATATCTTTATTAATACATTTAATTCTTGAACAGCAGAACCCTAGTGATTCACGGTTAGACTGGAATATGTCGAATGGATATACTGTATTCCAGATATGCCATATTGTTTCGTAACTATGTGCAATGGGAGCCATCTTTTGTTGTAAAGGACGTAAAAAGATGGTGTTATTGCGTAGTCTTTCAACTAACTAATCTTGTGAATCTTGAAGATCAAGCATGTCCTACCTTACGCACACTTGATTTCAAAGTAGATATATTAAAGTGTATCTATTATCAACCAGTGCAAGAGTATGCATGTGCCTTGCGTAATTGATTACAGTTACAATGTTGGATCAAAGTACAAACATTAAAAGTGGTGGGTGGTATATCCACAATGAAATTGTAATATGATATGAAAATAAATCTATACTGTAGATGATGTGTTTTTTTTATTTCATGAAATGAAACTCAAACAAATAGCAGGTAAAAGGTTACAAAAACTACTCTTCTACGAAAGGTTAGATAGTATAGAAACAAAATTATTTAAAAATTGCTTTCTTTTCAGGATCTTTTTAACATGATTCAGTACAAGTTGATCGTTCTGTTGTAAGTTGTTTCTGAAAATGTATTTTAGATTATTAATATTACGTACTTTATAATGAATATACACTAGAAAATATAAGCCACACAAAACGGAATCATCAGCTTTATATTGGACGTTATTCACATGATACATACAGGAATTGCGACGAAGAAAGTGTACATTGGGTTTTGTTAAATACCACTGAAAGATGTATGGTGAGCAATATAAAATACTATATAAGCAGTAATTGTTGGTACTTACACAACTACCATTATTTTTATAGATGTCTGATAGAGTGCCAAACGTAAGAACAGAATACACTTGCGTCGGAATTAGTGATGTTACATTTACCTATGATCGGTAAAGGTCTTAACTGCCTTAAAGGTATATGCTACAAATGATAATTGATTTTTGTTTGCACTGGTCTTAATAACGATGATAGCACAATACATAATAATAATAATACCTTAAATTAATACGTTACGCCCCACCCTTGGACACACACTTGTTGAACTCAAAAGACTGTAAAATAAGATGTGCGTACTTGACTCTCTAATGCAGATACGTGCGAACCACTAACACGCTTTAACCCCATAATGAAACATATTTGTCGTGACAAAAATATATAAAAGCTAAATACACGCTTGATTTATTTGGTTGTTGTATGTAAGCTGTGTGAAGAGAAGGTCTTAGAAATCGTACTAGTATGGATACTGGTAATCATTATGGGGCATCATGTGAGGACGTATATACAGAACAACAATGTGGATCTTTCACATGTTCGTGGGAAGAGGTAGCGCTGCCACATAGTGCAGGATAATGTTAACAAAGTTGGTTTATTCGAATGTTCAAAGAGAGACGCATGCATTGAATGCATTTCGAACAACTTAAAACAATTACAAGTGCATACGTGCGTGCTATGCCAGGCTTCCTATAAAGGGTCCTCCAGTGCAATGTTGCATGCATGTTATCGCAGTACGAGGTACTTTGAGGAACAGACAGAACATGTTTTATTTCATCCTGACACTTTGCACATACTATATGAGGTATACAACAACAACCACCGTGCATCAAATGCAGGGTATGCTGGAACAACTGGCTAATTTCAGCCGTGCACGAGTGTAGTCGAAGACGTTGCTATTAGGACAAACAAACAAAAGGTGTGTTATTTCATCCTAAGACAATGCAAAACCTATACAAATTATATAATGTTTTGCATCCGAAAACTAGTGGTGGCTATCGCTGGTTTCAAATTAATGTGAAAAAAGCTGGAAAAACACCATAGGATTTAGCTGAAAGGGAGTTTCGGCAAAAAGACTACCGGGCGAACAGACCACTTTTGCCTTTTTTGCTACTTACCAAACCACAGTAATGATTAGATATTCTGAACAATTTTCTCTTCATTTTCAAAACTTTCAACATTAATTACGTTGTTAGCTCAACAAACTTTAAGATTATACTGTCTTGTGTAAAATATGGCCATTGTACGTATAGGACAAGTACATCAGACAAAATGGACAAACAATGATACGCACGCTACGCTAAAGTGATAACCGCTGAATAACCCTGTTTGTGTACCCCGATTTTATTTATTGGAAATGTGTTCAAGAAATGCTAGAAAACTTTGACATACAGTGCTAGTATTTCAATTGAAAACAAGTGTACAATGATAAATATATTGAGGACAAACTCACCAATGTAAGTTCACTCAAGTATTGTATGAACTGTTCCACAATATGCATTGCTTCACTAGAATACCTTTGCCAGATATTTAATTGTCCATATAGAAAATGATAACCTACCGTTTGGAAACGTCCGTAGCATATTACCAATAAAAGTGAAACGTTTGGGGTGTAATGAGTTACTAACAGAACAATGTACAACAGACTAAAATTGTGTTGTAGAACGTGCAAGTGCAAACGAAATTATTTAACGTGAGAAATGGTTTTAACGTGCAAATGAATCTTTTATTTCTTTGAACTGTTTATTTCGTATTACTTTGGAGAAAGTGGAAATGTTTTATAAACATGCCATAAACTGGAAATTACTAACGCGTGGACAAAATATTACGAACTGTTTGTGAATTCATATCACTGAAGAACATAGATTTGTTTTTCTATTGATTAACTTGCTTGAATAAAGTATATGTAATGTTGTGAACTTTTATTTGTTTCTTTAATGGATTAGGAACATGATCTTATAAAGAATTGTGCAAATATTTACGGACTAAAGCACATAGGGTTTTGAATAGTTTGTTTTCAATCGTAAGAATCGTAGTTATTTTACTAACTGGTTCAAACCAAACTAAAATAATGAAATATCAATGAGAGAAAACTGGTTTTACAACAAGAAGCTAAGGTTAAACGCAAAAAAAGCTAAAGGTTAGTCTGCCTTCTACCTTTTCAATACATGAATACGCCAGACATAACCATAAATAATTCTTTATGAGAATTCTATCGAAGTCTGAAATAGTTAGGCATTTACATTGACAACAATTTATGTGGAATGAGCATATAGATAAGCTTGCAAACAAGCTCTTCCAAAATAAACTACCTAATACGCTATTTAAATTCAGTATTAAACGAGTCGGTTTATTTATCATTTTATTACTTTATATTCCATTCTCTAACAAAGTGTTCTGCGGATCATCAACAAAACTTCTAAGAAGTTTTAGGATTCGAAAGAAAATTATTAGAAAAATTACAAACAGCCCTCAACCAGCTTCTTGTTGCAAACTTTTTCCGTCAATGAATATTCGGACAGTCACGTGTATACAGAGGCGGCGTTAGGTGAGCGCGGGGTAGGGATGGCAATCCGCTCAGCTCGAGCGGCGAGTCTAATGCTCGAGTCGAGTCGTCGCTCGAGCTCGACTCACTGTAACCGAGTCGCAGGGTGTCTCTGAGCAGCGACTCGGCTCGACTCGAGCACAGTGAGCGCCAACTCGGCTCGACTCGAACACATAGTGAGCTCCGACTCGACTCGATAACATAGTGAGTTCCGACTCCGAGCAGTTCTGAGTACCGACTCGACTCGATTCGAGCACCTACTGAGCGCCGACTCGAGCACATAGTGAGCGCCGACTAGACTCGAGCATATAGTGAGTTCCGACTCGACTCGACTCGAGCAGTTCTGAGTACAGACTCGACTCGACTCGAGCAGTTCTGAGTACTGACTCGACTCGACTCGACTCGAGCAGTTCTGAGTACCGACTCGACTCGACTCGAGCACCTATTGGGCGCCGACTCGACACGACTCGAGCACATATTGGGCGCCGACTCGACACGACTCGAGCACATAGTGAGCGCCGACTCGACTCGAGTATTTACTGAGCACCGACTCGACTAGACTCGAGTCTGACAGAGTCGCGACTCGAATCGAGCGAGTCGTTGACGTCGAAATAACTAAAAAAAAACTTTTTAAATACATTCTTTTATAAATGAATTCGTACTAAAAAGTAAAAAAAAAATGTTTATGCATGACTAAAAAGAAAAGAATGGGGCGCGTCATTTCAATAATTTATGAAGTTACTGTATATGAGAGAGCGCCACATGCTTTTCTTTTTAGGCATGCATAAACATGTTCTTCCTTTTTAGTACGAATTGATTAAGAAAAGAATATCTTTAGGAAGTTTTTTATTATTTTTCTATGTTAATTTAGTTTCACTATTTACTTTTTCGTTCCTACTAACTTTGGAAGCAGTGATACTAGAAAGCATGATAGTCAATGCGAAGTTAGTTTATTGATCTCCTTGGCAAAGTTATTTGTTGTTCTAAATGTTCTCGAATAACAACAAGTAGAAAACCGAGATAGCTGTGTATAAATTATGAGGTGAGATAACTTTACATTACTATGGCATCATCCACTGACTACTTTTCTGACGGTTACGTAAATCCACTCGGCTCGAGCGGCGAGTCTAACGCTCGAGTCGAGTCGTCGCTCGAACTCGACTCACTGTAACCGAGTTGCAGGGTGTTTCTCTGAGCAGCGACTCGAGCACATAGTGAGCGCCGACTCGGCCGACTCGCGCACATAGTGAGCGCCGACTCGACTTGAGCAATTCTGAGTTCCGACTCGACTCGACTCGACCCGAGCAGTTCTGAGTAGCGACTCGACTCGACTCGATTATCTGAGCGCCGACTCGACTCGACTCGACTCGATTATCTGAGCGCCGACTCGACTCGACTCGAACACATAATGAGCTCCGGCTCGACTCAACTCGAGCACATAGTGAGCGCCGACTCGACTCGACTCGAGTAGGTACTGATCACCGACTCGACTAGACTCGAGTCTGACCGAGTCGCGACTCGAGTCGTTGACATCCCTAGCGCGGGGCGTAGGGCAATAATGACCCCGCGGGGCCAAAGTACAAGTAAAAATCGCTGAGCGCCGAAATGTTATATCTAAAGCCGATAAAGCAGTAAGCAACTTCCCCCTAAATGCTTCCTCTGACTTCTTCCTTTCATTCCTAACCCTAAATTTATTACTAAATATTCTCTTTGTTAATGAACAACGGTTTCTTATGAAAAAAAATCCGACATAATTTATTTAAAGAAAGTACAATATATTTTAAAAACTGCATTGCTAATTACATGTGCTTCTTTATTCATTTCCATTTCACATTACATTTCGCATGGAAATGATAGAAACTAGTTTATTTGTAAACTTTTTTTTTTACAAATCAACTTTTATATCATTGGGTAAGAAAAATATCAACTCGGAACGCGGGGCCTCCCTAAGCGCGGGGCCTGGGGCGGTTGCCAGGCCCCCAAACGCCGCCTCTGTATATATATTGAAGAGTTTTAGAAACATCGATGAAACAAAATTATTTAAATAATAATGAAGTACGTAGCTATTTTAACAGAGGGAATGAAAATTTGTTTGTGACTAAACAGCGAACACAGTTGTATGGAAAATCAATAATGTATAGAAGTATTACATTTTACAAAAAACCGCTTAAACATATTAGAAATATTAAGTCAGATCAAATTTTCAAGAATAGTGTAAGTAAACTACTAACTGCAAACACGTTTTACACTATTCAAGAGTTCATGTCTTATGAGTTTTAAAAATGTTTAGAAGTCATATATTTCGGTAATAACACAGTTCGTAAACAACACTTCACGTATGATGTGAAAATGCTAATAGTACATATTACTTATATATTGTTGTTTCTTATTCATGCATATTAATGTATATCCAAATTATTATTGTTGTTATTGTATTTGTATTATTATTGCATATTAGGGTAAGACTGCAAACGACAGTTCTATTTTCATACAGTACTTTTTTTCGTCTTTCTTGTACATTGTAAATTGAATATTGACGAGTTCTATACCTGTAACACATATTGATGTTAAAATAAGTCTTAAAGAATCTGAATCGGAATCTAATGGTGTCTTGGATTGCTAGTAGCTGGTTGCAGTCCAGGAAAATACGATTCGAGAACTGATGTTTCTTGAACCATAGTATTTTTTCTCCTTGGTTTGTAATATCTTAGAAAACCATACAGAGAGATCGTCTGAATTCATAAGTAACTACGCATTCCATTGTAGTTTCGAAGTTTCCTGCCTTGCCGCTAGGTGTCTCTGAGGTCAGTAGTCCATTTCCTTAAACATCCTGAAATATTCAAGCAGATAATTGGATCGCACTGCCATATTTAAACTAAGAAGTAATACCAAACTATTCACAGAACCGGAGTTTACCAATTTATTTGCAAAATTAAGCTGTTTCTCACAGAGACATCCAGCGACGAGACAAGGAACTTCTCCGAAAATAAACAAAAAGCGTAGCTATTTATGAATACAGGCCAACTCTCTGTGATAATAATTTATTTTGTTATCTTGGGAAATAACCCTTCTGAAACATTATTTTCATCAACTGTACGTCCCAACTCTTGATTTATGCTGTATTTTCATGGCTGGCAGGTTTATCCATATTAATACTTATCCATCTACAAGTTGATGAATACTTGTAAAGGAAATGCCTGCTAAAAAATGACCAACGAACTTAGCCATCCCACTGGATGTGGAACCCAACGCTGAACTTTGTGGTGATAGCTATACGAGCCGCCCTCTTTCAACTTTGTTCCGTGTACCAGCAAGATTTCCGCTAATTTCTCCACTGTTTGTTTCAAATAGTTTGGTCCAGATCCTATTCATAAAATACTGCTGGACATCCAAACCGTAGGTGATCTTTACAGCTTCTGACACTTTCCCTTACTTTTCGAAACCACCGATGACATATGTTACCAACTGCGTCGTGAGCATAATTTGCTATATGTTTCAGCAAGCTGCCTTTATCGAACTCAAAAAGTAGTGAAAGTCTTATGTTCTTCTAGTTCTATATTTCACCAACATGATATGCTGTCTCAAGTGAACGTCCACATTGATTCCATATGGCTGTTTTTACGTGTGTTCCGATTAAATGGTTACAGTTTCATCTGTTAGATGAATACTCTGCTATTTTGTGATTTGTCTCTATGGCTAGTAGTTTAACGCTTATTCAATACAAGCGTCCAAATTTGACTGAAATATCATATGGAAAATGCCAGTAGTAAAGGCCTAAAGTTTTCTTGCGGGGATGCAAAATCCTAGTTGTTAGTGATGGGGGTATTAGTATGACTGTATGTATATTTTCTATTATTCGTGGTTTGAAATTTTATTGATACTTAAATATATGAATAAGAATTTAGGGTGATACTGTTACTGGTATAGTGTGTGTACTAATTTTTCATATAAATACCATAATTATATCGTTCGCAAATATAACTTTTAGCAAAAAAAAAACTCAATCCACTGCAGCTGAGTTGGCGTCTAAGTAATTTACCTCTTTCGTTGCAGGAGGACCATTTATACCAAAGAAGGATGGTAACAATGTTGCGTCACACGGCGATCAAGATAATATAAGTTCGTATTGGTTACTCTCGTGTACTCCATATCCCGTCAGTGATTTTGAGCAAACTTATCCATTCTAATTTAGAAGGCATCACTTAATAATTTTTCTTGAAGTATGTCTCACTGTTCGGAATCAAATCCAAACATTTGGGGAAGTTGTGATATTCAAGCAGCGGCGTCGCCCACAAATTCAATTAATGTAGAAGCATGTCGTTTGGGTATAGATGCTAAGCTCGAATACCATTCGTTAAGTGAATTTAAAATACAAGAAGAATATAGGAAAACACAGTCGAAGATCTTGCCGAAGCTAGACGCTGAATCTCTACTCACCGATCCTTCAAAAAAGCTACAAAGGCTCTTAATTTCGGAGCTAGTGTCACCTATGGATTCAAAGTATTCGTTGGCTAAGGTAAAAGAAGAAGCATCTACTAATTTGGTTAGTAGTTCTGAAGTTGTTTGTCCAACTAGCTTATCGCCTGCTTCAACTAGAACAGAAAACAATCGTCTGAGTCCAGTGGTTATTTTGGAGCGTCTGCCTTTTCCTACTAATTGTTTGGAAATGCTCAACACCAATGTAAGTCCGTCTCTAAGAGTAGACGGTTTCAAGAATGGTAAAGAGAGTCGAATAAGGTATGACAATTAATTGCTTTAATGTATGGACTTAGCTGTTTAGGAAAGTGTCTTAAATCCTAATGGATACTTTGTTTTTTGTATATTCTTTATTTCTAAATTAACTATTATCATTTCTGTAATTTCTGTACTGATGTTGGGCATATGGCCATTGGTTTCTGAGGGCTTCGAGGGATTTGAGCTCACTGCGTTCATGTTTTAAATGTGTGTTTTAATTTAGTTTTTGCTAATACAAAAAGCACATACACTTGGGTTTGACTGAAAAACGCTGAAATTTTCCTTTACACACAAGTAGAGATTTTTTTTCTGGATCTACTCATCTGAATGTGTATATGCAAACATAGAAGATAACCTGAAATAGAAAGTAGGAAATGACAAGTAGAAAACAAAGCTCAAATTTGGGGTTTGATGTGTGCAAATGGAATATAACGTTAGTAGTTCAGCGGTCACCTCGTCGTTTGATATGTCTGGTTGGATTCTACCATATCCGCTTGTGGTGGTTGAAACACGATGTTAGAGATTTCCTGGAATTCTCTCGTTTCCCCAGTTTCTTCGCTTTAGCAATTTTCCTATCATATTGCATTTATCCAAAGTCTTTGTCATTTAAAACTCTTACATTGAATTTACTTCAAAGGAATATATGACTACATTTTTGTTTACACAATAGTGAATATTTTGCCCTATCGCCATTGAGTATGCGTCCTATTTTATTTTTATAAAAGCACATAATTTTATGTATTTTGTAGAATATTTACGTTCGGCATTTTTGTATTGATAGTATGCTAGTAAGTGTAAGAATCTTAGGTCTCCAGATTATGTGTTTTCTGCGGAATTATTTTGGGTCCCGAACATCTATGTTGAATGAGAGCTGCAGATTTAGGCACAATTGATTGTTTTTTTTAAATATCATATTAAATAAAATATTTGAAATGCAAGTTACAATATTTGGTCAGATATTTAGGTTTCCAGTAAATGTATTTTTGTTAAAATATTTCCAGATTGAAGTATATTATACTCCATTATTTTACAATAAATTTTTTCATTAAATATAAAGAATTATCTAGTTTTAAAATTTCAGGTTAATGGTAGGTACTGTTTTTAGTGTTCTGGAAGGTTAAATTAAAAAAAAATAAATAATAATAAATATTCGTCTTTGTGTGCATAACTCGTTAATTACCTAGATCTTTTTGAAATAGGAAATTATTTTTTAATATTTTTCTAGACTATTTTCACGATTTAAAAAGATACCCTTCTCTCCAAAGTCCAACGAATTGAAGAATATCCCAGAGCGTTTTTTTACAACTATAAAAGTGTTTTGGTTATTTATCGGTTAAATATCACAACTTAAATGTAAATAAGGAAAGTTATGTGATTCAGTATAAATAAAAATTGACTAGAAGTATAAGACTCTTTAACTTCCATAAACATGCTACTTTCGTAGTTTAATATTTTAGTCATTGTTTTTAAATTCTAAAGTGTTAAACTTTTAACGAAATATTAAACTGAGCTCTTCGCTTTAGGAACCCTGGCAGTCGAACTGAAGCAAATTCCTGTACAATACGAAAAGTTTCATTGAGGAAGAAGAGTAGAATGTCTGTCAGTGAAAATTCTGTAAAACCTGTTCAATTAGACAGAACGGAGTCCTATGTTTGTGAGCAGTGTAAAAAATCATTCCATGTGAAATATTATTTAAAAAGACATATGATAACTCACACAAGACAGAAACAGTATACATGCGATCAGTGTGACAAGCCATTCTACCGTAAATGTTCTTTAAACACGCATATGATAACTCACAGGAGACACGGGACATGTGAGCAGTGTGGCAGATCATTATATAGGAGAGGAAATTTAATTAATCATTTGATAGTTCATTCAGGTCTTCAGTCTGAAGAATGCCAACAATGTGGTAAATCATTTAGCTTGAAATGCTACTTAGCCAAACATATAATAAAGCATACAGAGCAAAACTCGTACATATGTGAACAGTGCGGCAAGTCATTCCCTCGTCAAGGTAGTTTAAAGAAACATTTGGTAATCCACACAGGGCAGACCTTGTATTCTTGTGATCTGTGTGGCAAATCATTCTGTCGGAAATATCATTTAGAAAGGCACATGGCAATTCACGCAGAACAGAAGTGTTATACCTCTGAGCAATGTGGTAAGTCATTTTATTCGAGAGAAGAATTGAAGAAGCATTTGATGAACCACACAGGACAGAAGTCACATACGTGCATGCTGTGTGGTAAGTCATTCCATTGGAAAAGTAGTATAAAGCAGCATATGCTAACTCATACAGGAGATAGATCGTATACATGTAAGCAGTGTGGCAAGTCATTCTATAAGATAGGTGATTTAAATAAGCATTTAATAATTCACACTGGACGGAAATCGTACATATGTGAGCGGTGTGGCAAGTCATTCTATACTATAGGTTACTTAAATAAGCATTTTAGAATTCACACAGGGCAGAAATCGCAAATATGTGAGCAGTGTGGCAAGTCATTCTACGCGAGCTGTGATTTAAATAAACATTTGTTAATACACACAGGTCTTAAGTCTCATACATGTCAACAGTGTGGTAAATCATTTACATTGAAAGGCAACTTAACCAAGCATATAAGAATTCATACAAGGTTATAATCGCATATGAACAGTGTGGTAAATCACTGTTTTGGAAAGCTAATATAAAGTATCATTTGATAATCTACATACAACAGAAGCCGTACTCATGTGTGCAGTGAGGTCACCATTCAATCGAAAATGTACTTTAAACAAGCATATTATATTTTGCAATTGACACAGATCGGAATAATGTGTGCAGTGAGGTAGGCTGCTTTGTCCTAAATATAATTCAAACAGGCAGTCGATAAACCATTTTGAGATAAAACCACGCTGAACACAAAGTGTGAATCGCAGACAAAATTATTTTGTTTTCTAAGATTGTGGTAAGTTATTTTCTAAGAAACATAAGATCGTTTACAAGTTATCTCATAGGTCTTAAGCCATAATCACACAAACAGTGTGGTTAGTTTGATACTCACATGAAGGATTGCCAAATATTTTAAAACCGAGTGATTTGATGATACTAATGTGAAATAACAAAATCCTATGAAAGGTAATATAATCTCATTTTGTAGCACGAAGGTAAAAATCTGTTTTATAAATTTTAGGCTCGAACGGTGTGAAAATGCCTATTTGGGTCCGCCATTTTTGATCCAACATGACGTTTTCGGAAATATTTAATAATATTTTCGTAACCTAATATTGATAATGTACCTTCGTACCAAATTTCACTTCATTATATCCAGTACTTTAGGCTGTGTATTCTATCCAACACTGACTTTGGCGTCTGTTTTGGGCCCAAGAAGGCGACTTTTTCAAGCTGTCGGATGTTACTCTTGATCATACAATTCATACCAAATTTGATGTTTCTGTCCCCCAGAAGTTGGGTTTAAGAATTTTGATGATATGTCAGTGAGTGAATAAGTGACCGTGGTTGTATATAGTATGTGGACTTGCTTTGCTTCACTTGGGGCGCTGCACTCCCAATTTGGGGTTTCTGGGTGGCTGAGTCCCCTTTATCGTAACTAGACTGTCTGGGGGGACTGTGATCACATGGTGCAGATCTTCCCAATCCCACGAGGAGGCTGCGTCCCCATAGAGGAAGTAGCCCCATTCAGTGTAACCTACTCGTGATGGTACACCATACCAAATTTGGTTTCTATAGTCCCAGTAGTTTTAAAAAAGGGTTTAGGCTGCCATTTTGGATCCGAAATTGAGCTTTTTAACGTATTCTTGTATTGTCGTGACATACTCGTGAGTACACCTTCATATTAAAGTTTAGTTCTCGACGAGCGGTGTGGAAATTGTTTCGGGGAGGCTATTTTGAATCCAAGATTGCGACGTTTTCAAAGTATTTAAATACTTTCCTAAACTACTCGTGACAATATACCTTTTTGTCAAATTTGATATCTCTAGCTCAAATGATGTGGAAAATGGATTTTAGGTCCGCCAATTTGATCCAAGATCGCGTATTTGGATACATTTCGTAATATTTTCGTAACCTACTAGCTACAGTGTAACTCTATGCCAAATTTCGTGTTTCTAACCTTAGTGGTTTAGACTGTATAGTCTATAATACAATGGGATTGGCGGCCATTTTGGATCAACGATGGCGACTTTTTGAACATTTTGTGATATATTTATGCCAAATTTCGTTTTTTTTGTTCAAACGGCTTGAAAAATGGATTTTTCAGGTCCGCCATTTTGGATCCAAGGTGAAGTCTTTCGAAATATTTTGTAATATACCTTCATACCAAATTTCACTTCAGTAGCCCCAACGGTTTATGCTGTGTATTCAATAAAACAATGGGTTTGGCGGCCATTTTGGATCCAAGAAGGCGACTTTTTCAAAACGTTTGATTTTTTTTATGTTAGCTAATCTTGGTGATCAGCTTCATACGAAGTTAGGTGTTTTCAGCTCCAGTGGTTCGGCCTGAGAATTTTGATCAGTCAGTCTGTAAGTGAGTCAGTGACCATGGAGATATTTAGCGTGGTTCTTATTTTAAGGATTAAAAACAAAAGTTGTAATTTGCAATGTGGCACTTTCCCAGTTTCTTCCAATATTGAAGAAAGTATTATTACCAAAATTTTGCCAAGTTTAGACGAAATCTAGAGGTCGATACCAAATGTTGAAATATTAACTTCCCTTTATTTAATCATAATGCAATATATGCCGTATATAGCATCTGCAACTTACAGTTAATATTTTCCATTCGGCAGTGTCACAAGATTAATATAGCAACACGAACACAGCAGAACATTACTTGCTATTTGCAAGTCCTTAAGTATGGATATATATTCCATTGATCACTGAGAACCTATCAAAAAGTAGGTTATGTTTTTTTCTCGTGATGTGCAGTTAATTGCATTTCTCGATCAAGGCAACTTGATGTTTTCCCATATTGTAAATGCATTTGGTGGATGTGATACACTTTTTGTGGCAATGTGGTTCGCATCAGAAGCCCATTGTTAGAAGTGTGCTATGTCAACTTCGAGTCAACTCAAGATACAGTATGGTTGAAATAACAAGTATCAAGTGGCCATAATTCAGTGGTGGAGAGGTAGCTTAGCATTCGGGACGTCTTGAGCTCAATCTCAGCGACCGACAACCTGAAAGATTTTGTTTTAGATTTTTTACAGCTACAGTAGTCAAATGCTAGTATCGTACCTTAAACTTAGGCCCTCGCCATCATTTCCCCCTCCCCTCCTCTGCCTGAGCTGTAGATACCTAAATAATTTGAATGAAACTTAATTTAACTCAATTCGGAAAACGAGCTAGTACAAATAATCCGGAATAATTTTCTATAGATGCTATCCTGAACAGCTATCACTTGCTTTATAACTTTTCTTCAGCTTCTGTCAACAATCAAATATATTTTGAAGAGCTGCGTATATTGTATATAAACTTTGTATATTGAGTCATTTAGTAACTAATGACATCGGCATGTCTGTGTTCCATTAGCTGTTAATTTCCTAAAATCTACAGATATTGATGTCCCTGCCTGGATTTGAATCCAGAACCTTGGAGGCGCTGACCTTGTGCCGCAGAAAGCAACAGAAACTCGCTCTTTATCCCAAATCCCAATTGCAGCTACGACACACATGCACACATACACAATTATATATATGTTAAGAAGTTTTATTTTAGTACTTTAATAGAACCCTTTTTTCCTCTTTCATAGATATTTTATTTCCATTTATTTCATGTGATTTTCTACAGTTACACATACTGTCGCCGTTTTACAAGTGGCAGGTCTAAACAATAGCCATCTCTCAGAAAAGAGAATCTAGTAGTCCCACTTTTACCTTACTTTACTTTACAAATAGTATTTATAGTAGATTACATCAATATAATAATTAAACGTAATGCTATTTCGAGTAGGTAGCATTCCATACATGTGTTGGTATACTACTCCAAGGTGCAATAATTTTACAGCGGGAATCGTAGACAGCATTCGGTAAAAGTCAAATTACGTGTTGGAAAATCACACAGAATTGAGCTTTTTTGCACGATTCTCTTCAACTATAACTACAAAATTACAATTTCATTTTTCTTCGTTTTCTCAAAACTCTGTTATTTATTTTTTTCTACTTAATGCGTTTCACTTGTAAGCCGACGAAATAGAAATATAT
>JAGDQP010032711.1:0-21123 GCA_022664845.1 Lepisma saccharinum | reverse complement strand
ATTAGTTTATCTTCACTGCAAAAAACTGAGAAGGCCCAGGCCCCACGGTCCCGGCCTAGAACCGCTTCTGAACCCAATGTTCATATTTTCTTACTATTTACTACCATTTCGCGCAATATCAGGTATTACTACACCGAGCCACTTTTATCTGGACCACCCTCTACACAGTAAAAAATGCCTGTGTTAATTCAACACTTCTTTCTGTGTTCCAGCGTAACTACCACTTTTTGTGTTAAATTAACAGAACACAGGTGTTGATTTTGGTACTAAGTTACGGCTGCAGCGAAATTTGAACATGGGTTGTTGAGTTTGAAGTTCAGCGTCTTACCATCTGGGCTAAATCGCCAGGAATAATAATAATAATAAAAAAAACCCCACTAGATTCAAGCAGTATAGGTACTAAAAATATGTTGCTTAACCCCAAACACAGTTACTCGCACGACTTTTCCATTTGTCAATTACGGATAAGGACAGAAGATTGGCATATTTACAATTAAATATCCTCATATTCAATTAAGCAATCAAGATTAAACTTTCACGTGTTAATATAGAATATATAGGCTATTCATTGTTCTGTCAAAATTGACCCAGTATTGCCAACTTTGTATATATTTTTCAAATGACACTACGGCAGGTTATTACAAATTTTGGCACATAAAATAAAAAATAATAATAATAATATACCGCACACGGTATGCAGTATTGCAAGCTTTGGAAGAAATAATATGAAAAGTCGCCCAGTCAGTCCATAGTTCATAGGACGCTAAGGCGACATGCGTGGTGTAATGATTAACACCCTGTTTATATAAAAAATTCTGAATGATTATAGCAGTGTTGCCAGGATGTGAAATTATGTTTGAGATTTTTTAAAATTAAATACTTAGGCGACTCGAATAATAATGGTATGCATCAAACATACCAAAAATTCTGATTATGATGATGAAGTGGTTAGTAGATATTAATAGTATGTGATTTTGGAAGGATATGTGATATTTGGTAAACGTGGCAACACTGTGTTTATTCCTGATGAAATTAGCGCTATTTTTCGCAAAATTAAATAAACTCAATGAAATTATTAATATCAATGATGTATCTAAAACAATGAGCAACAACTGCAGACAGTACGGCTAATTGGGGAAAGTTATTACGCTTTCACAGTCAAAAGATTGTAGCAAATTTTCTGCACCATTTAAAATGGTGTAGTTTTTATTTTTTAACTGATAATGGTTATGGAGGTTTCTCATTGAAAGCACGAAGAACTAAATTATTTTTCATACCAACTGCATTTACCTGCTATTTGCTGTACTCTGTTGATGAATAATTTCACAATTCGTTTGCTTAGGAATTGTAGAAATGTACATGTATATATGATGTTTCATAGTTGTATGATGAAATTTTCGTTATCTTCTGGCCGTTTTAGAATTAATTAGTAAGTAAATGCAATTTTGGCGATAATTTACCAATTATAATGATGATGATGACAGTAATAATGATAATAACGGCGATGTTTTGTAAAAAAAACAGAAAAGAGAAAAGATTAAGTGTTACTTATGAGGAAAAAATTATATTTCATTATAATAATGCTTTATTGAAAGAGTTCAGTTTATTGGCCAAGAGATGGCAGCACAAAATTTGTTCTTGTCGTGATAGTATGGCTATCTTAGGTTGTACGAAAAGAATGTTCAATTGCAAATGACGAAGATAATATTATTGGAAATGTTTGTAAGCAAGTTTTAAATTGAAGTATTGAAGTTATGTTGTGTATAAAATTCAATGTAAACTTAATATGCACAATTATTAAAGTATCTCGATATATAGAGTAGAGAAGGTGTGTCGTACTTAGCTGAGGTATAGACGATAGGACCATGTGCGATCTAAATGTTTCATGGTACGTTTCTTTTGATTTATGTTTAACACATCTTATTTATGTTTGGACGTATACATAAGAGTCAACAGTATTAATGATTGACCATATTAATTACAGAAGACGATTTATTGGCACAAATGAGAACAAATTTCTAGAAAAATTCGTACAATTCATAACTGCTGCAAATGATACAAAGAAGTGTGATTATGGTCGATGCCAAACCTACAAGAAAATAATTTAATTATCTGTTGAGTAAGTCTAACTTAACATACATTATGGTACTACCTGGAATTTCTAAAAATACTGTAAGAGGTGCAATAAGAAACATAATGTACGATAACACTGAACAGACAATAAGAAATGAAACGCCATACTACTTACCCGATGTCATGGAAATTAATGCAGATGTATATTTTCAGCAAAATGTCCAAAAATAGTATATGTGCACAGTAGGAGCAGCAGATCGTTGAATCTGTTGGGCATTCTGAACAAACACCAGAAAAGCTTGAAGAAAACAACTTCAGTAATAAGATAATGCGGTAGTTCACCAGTGTGAAAGTATGATTCAATTAAGCATGTTTAATAAGTGTCTGCAAGGTAGGAAATGATCGTTGATTGTTCACAAGAGCAAAGAGAGGGTTAAGGTTTACTTTATCTACACCAAAGGACACCACCCTATTGACCAATATTGTACGGTCTACATCACTCGTTCTTAGAAACTAATTGTCACTGATACTTCTATACACACAAATCGACATGTAACTATCCAGAAAATGGTACGATAACCCCACGAGAATAATTAATTGGGAAAATACACATTCCACTTCCAGTCCACTCGCTTATGGTGACACGCGGAGAAATACTAATGGCATAGCAAACATTCCTGTTATGAATGACTCTTTCCATATTGTAATTTCATTTTCCCAACTTCGTCTTAAATTAGTCACCATTGGAACGTGGAGGTTAGGTGCTGTTATGAATCTTTACATTTTTCACTCTCGGAACCGGTTAATTAGCGCGTGAAAAAATGCCCCCTCCCCCCACTGGCAGCTGTATATATATAGTCCCACGTATATCTACGTATTTCACCCTGATAACACTGGATCATGACTAATAGTTACTCTAATTTGCGTTTCAACACTCCTACACACTTTGGTAAAATAACCTTTCTCCTGTAAATTTTACTTCCTTTGGTGTAGATAAAGTAAACCGAACCCAAAGAGGGTGACAAAGTTTTGGCTCTTATACACTGGATAGGGAATGTCTTCCATCACAATGTAGTCAATAATGCGCTTCGGAACGTACTTCAATTACGGGTTAAAACCCACATCCAGTTTCTGTACAACACCTTCAGCGTGTTCTAGCTTTTGAACGTTGTTTTGGTAGTTTCTGTGCTCGGATTTCATAGAATTTATTTAATTTTGCGAGAAAAAGTATGACGTTTGATAATTTGATCAGGAATAAATATAGTATTGTCACCTTTACCAAATACTTTATATTTCTGTAAAATCACATGCTATTAATAATCTACTAACCACTGCAACATGTTTACATCATTTTCTTCATAATAATCAGGATTTTTTATGTGTTTGATGCATACCATTATTATTCGAGTCACTTATGTATTTATTTATTTTTAAATAAAATTTCATATCCTGGCAACACTGCTTTAATCGTTCAACATTTTTATATAAACAGTGTTTTACTGTATGATAGCACTTGCAACACGTGAAATCATATTACGCCACGAATGTCGCTTTTGCGTCCTATGAATCTTACTGGGCAACTTTCCATTTTGCTTCTTCCCAAGTTTCCAATACTGCATATCGTGCGCAGGTGCGGATTTAGGGTTCAAGGCATCCTGGGCACAGTAGATTTTGGCGCCCCTCATTATAAGTTAATTATTACAGACCTTTTCAACGACAGTTCAAATACTTTCATAATCTTGGTTAGTTGCTTTATTGAAAATTGTCCTCCTCCTTTCTCGGGACCCACCCATGTGGTCTAGATTATCAACACTTGTCTTGCCGAGACCTTTCGAACGACACCTTAAAAACTTTTATAACCCTAGTAGTTACCGAGTTGACGATTGCTTACCCACCGTATTTCCGGACCCGATCCTTAAATCTGGATGTATGTATGATACGGGTTTGAACTCGTCTGGCCGAGAAATTTCCAAAGATCATCTTCTTAGTAGTTCCTAAGTTGGCGACAGTCAAACGGATGGACAGAACGGTTGTATAAGGCTTCATAGCACTTGCTTCTGAAGCCTGAAAACGGGCCACACAGCTATAACACGTGTAAAAAACTGAGTTAAAAGAGAGTACTTGGTCCTTATTGGTTCAGACTGGAAATGAACGATCGAGATTAACTGTTCCTTCCATTCTCAGGCTTCATAAATTAATTTTTTAAATAGCATCGATCAGTCAAATATCTCTTTTAGATAGAGGTCACTGGGTCTGATCGAGGTTGGCTTTCAACGACACGCAGAATTTCGATCAGCTATTTTAACGCGGCATTTATTTGACATGTTTAACACTGTTTTGAAGTGGCGCTATTGTGGCACTCTCTGGTGGCCCGCTCTGTTCTGGCTGGTGATTTTCTGTCGCGCTCTGTTCTGGCAACGATGTTCTGTCATGTAACCACCGTGACTACCACCCCAACCAGTGTTAATCTCCTATAATGCCGAGCATACTTAGAAGTGGACTACCAAATGCATACTTCAGATTTTCCAAACCCGTTTTGCAGTTGGGAAGCATTCCTCCTCGTTCGTACAGTGAATTTCAAACACGATTGAAGTTTGTTACATCAATCGTAAGTATACAAACAAAAAATCAACTGCAAATCAAGCTCATCATAAGCTTGCATACTATGTAGTAAGTGATTCTGCCAGGATTTACAGTTTGTGGGGTGTAAAGTCAAAGTTAGTTGATGTAAGTAAAGTTTTGAAGGATTTATATCGATTCTTAACAGTAAACATTTTAAAACTTGGTTGGGGGGGTTCGACGATTTGAAGGGGGTGATACCCCTCTTTGAAGCCATGCGCGATAAGAACGAAAACCCCACAATTAAACTGAATTCCGAAATACTGCGTTCAACGTACCCTTAACTAAAAAAAATGAACCCGGAACCTTTTGATTAGAAAGCAAATATGAACTCATTTGTCATTACCATTCTAGAAATAATTAGAGCTGTTGAATTTCTTCATATGGAATACCTTCAATTTTACTGAGCGAGGCAATTACATGTCTAAATCATTCTCGCATAACGGAAGCTGCTTCCTAGGTACTGTAAACTTGATAGACACGCGAGAGAACAGGACAAAAAAAAATAGTGAAATATACCAAATCTGTGTCAATCACTAAACATTGTGTATTAACTGATGAACTAATTGCCACCGACGAGGATTGAACCACAGAAACAGAACAAACAGTGATTTCTCGGAGTGAAGTTCCTTTCAGTGTGTGTGTGTGTGTGTGTGTGTGTGTATCAGTGAATTATACACCAACAAAGAAAATCAAACATAGCAGTAGACAGTATCGCCGAAGAAAGACAACATAAATTAGGTGTGAATTCAAGAAAAGCAGTACGGAAGACCCAATTAGATGAGATAAGTCAACAATGGGAATAGTCACAGTTGGTACTAGAGCGGGAATTTATATCTATATAAATCCAACTGCATTAGGTAAACAATTCCATAGATGACACAGCAGACCCAACGGATAATTACCACACAAGTATGAAAATATTTTCCATTAGCTGAAACTCAAAGTACACAGTATAACATATAACGAGCTATTGGAGGAAGATTTCCTTGTATTTGAGATGGTCTTACTTTCTTTCTAAGGGAAATGGGACAATAGGTGAAAAATGTTGACTTGTGAGAAGTGAAAATATTTCAACTAGGCATTGAGTTGTCTATCGGCTCGGTGGTCTAGTGGCTTTGCTATGCGACTGGCTTACGGCCTTTACGGGTTTGAGCAATGACGTCCCTTAACGAGCGAACATTCGGTTAGAACAGATGGGCAATAATTATAGCTACTAAGAAATGCCTGATGCGATCTAAATATATACTACGTACTTAGAGTGGGTGGTGTGAACAGGATTCGAAACAGCATCGCATCCCCAGTGCTGTTAGTAGTCAGACTATTACTTTTTTTATTTCTATGGTGTGTTACGTATTCAAGTAAGCCTACAGCTTTTTTTTTGTTTTTACATTGTTTTGTACGTTCAAGTAAAACTACTTTCATTTGTCTTTATAGTGTTTTATGTAGGGCATAAAAATCAGACTACTATTTTGGTTTAGTGGCAGGCAGTGGTGGGAATTTTAATGATCTCCGTTTGTGGAATGAATAATGCGACCCATCTGACTTAAAGTGAATCAGACTTACTTTGACAAATGGGACAACTTATGATAGCTTAACGAATCAAGCCAAAAATGTTGAATCAGTCTGTTTAGTTGACAAGATTCAAGGTTCAAATAGCCTTGACAGGACAAGAAAGAAAAATACAATGTACTTCTTAAAAATATTAAAAAAATGCCCTCGATGGGAATCGTTGCGAGTACTCATGGCACCCTAATCCGAAGTTGTAGTTACGAGACTACGGAATCATAATTTAGCTATCTTTCCAAACGTTATTTATACTTAGTTTATCAGATTGCAAGTGACACCTGTAGTAAAAGAAAGTTGGGGAAGAATATGTTATGGCCCAAAAGTTGTGGCACATAATGGGACTTCGGTGCAGCGAGACCACAGCAGAAGTGAAAGGAAAGAAAATTCAAATAAATAACACGTTTGACCCGCATAACTGCTTGTTGCAACAAGCTTGAATTAGGTTAGTTATAGCAACGAAGCCACATATGTTGTTCCAGTCAATGTTCAACACAATATCAACTTTGACAAGCTGAAAGCAAGTGACTGACAACCTTGTCGCAAGTTAGCATGCTATCTGGGCCCTGTATTGATTTTTGGTAGCATCCACTGGATTTACTTTCCGTAAGTCTCGTATCCTTTGGTAGCAGCATTGTCATCATCATCGTCGACTCTCGAGGTAGATATCTTATGCGTATCTTCACAATAAAAATTATTATAGTGGACTTACGCATTTTATTCAAGATCTAAAACTAAGTTATCATCTTCTTTCTCACGCATGTACACGCAGATTAATAGAAAATGCCACATGTATGGTGTCAGTGTTGCCATATTGTGCAAAATGTTTGAACTTTGAAAATTTTCGATCTGCCATTTTGTATGAATCGAACTGTACATCAAAGAAACCTCAAAGAAAAAGAAATAGTAGAAATAAATAAGGTATAAACCCTTAGTCCGAGCTGCATTCCGGTTACTACGACATCTACTATTTTACATATAAATAGACTAATTTGTTGTAATAAGCGAATACAAGTTTCGACACCAAGAGGGAGTTTTATGGGGGGAGAAAAATGAAATTATCTTCTGGCACAGTAACAATGTATGATATACATTTTGATTTTTTTTTACTAAAATATATATATTTAAAAAAAATAAACACTATTGGCGTCCTTTTGGCTTTCTTCGAAAGCAACTTGTAGCCGTTGAACAACTTGTCTAGACACACAACTAAGATCTTGGGGAAGAGAAGGCGTGCTCGTAAACATTCCATAGTGCTGCAGTATCTGTCAGGGACGCGGGATCCAAGAAAGAAGGGTCCATAGGGGGATCCTCTCTCTCTCTCCTTTTTCCCCCTCTTCCCCTCCGAAACGACTCTCGGAAAACTTGAGAAAGAAGGAAGAATCAAAGTGAACAAGAAAGAATACAGGAAAAAGCTTTAGCCAACGTGTTGAAAAGCGCACAGAGATTACCTTGTGTACAATGGTATCTACATACATAGAGAAGTACACCCAGCAACACCAAACACACCTCCTGGTGGGAACATGTAAAAAAAAAAGAAGAAAAAAATAGAAGAGCGAAACTGAAGCTTCCTTACTTTTTCACAGCAAATGATGCTCATGGGAGCGGGAGAAAACAGAAACAATGACAACAAACAAATATGTAAAAGAAAATTGTGTACTGCTGTACAAAATATATAACGGACTCACACACACGCAGAGGATCAGAGCAAGAATATATGGACTTCTTGGCCACAGACTTGAATAAATTGAATATTTTACATTGGTTAAAATGAAAGCATGAAAGAAACAAAAGAAGAACTTGGCGCCAAAAAGATGGAGCCACATGCGGAATTTGTAGATAACATACTTTTCCTGAACTAACTTATTGTTCTCTCTTTCTAAGACATACAAAAAAAGAGATATAATATTTCGTATTATGTTTTCTTTAGTCCATCTCTCTTTCAAGTGCGTTTTCGTTCTCTTTCTAACTTCAGACATAAAACCGGGACATTTTTTGGTGACCCTATGATCCGGCCTAAACTGGACATACGTGGTGGCATGGTCCGAAACCTAGTAAGACAATGAATAATTCAAAATTTGTTGTTTTTTTAATTTTATTGGGGGTGATTGACTCAGTATGGGGGATAATACCCCAGGGCACCCCTCTGAAGAAACACTGTCCTCGATGATCGAATCTTGACCCAGTAACCTAATCCTGACTCGATTTGATATGGTCTTGGTCTTGTACCTGTGCAAGAACGTACGCAGAGGGGATCCTGGGGGTCTGCCCCCCAAATTCAGATTTTCTTTGTAAAATTAGTATTATTTTTGGTAAAATTATATGCATTTTACGTAAATTTCGCACCCAGACAGACCGCGAAGCCCCCCTCTCACACCTGAACTTTTGGGTAGAGCCTATGTGCTCGTACCTATGGCTTAACTAAAACAGTATATTAATTTGTGAGATTGATAAATTCTTTCACAGTAACCGTTCATGAGGGGGAGAATTTTACGTGCACACCTCCGGGAGTACTTTTGTTCTTTCCGGGGATATAAGACAATTTCCACAGGCTTAGGAACTTTTCGGTGTGATATCCTTGGTGCTGTGGAAAAAAATTCTGTTCAGAAGTAACAGGTAAAGAATTTAATTCTCTGCTTTTCCGTCCGCTTTACCGGGTCAGCTCTACTTCATAACACATTACGTATATAACTGATTTTACTCACAACCTTTTAACCAACCGATCCAGACTTCGATTCCCGTAAAGGTGTCACTGAACAAACTTGATCAGAATCCATTTTAAATGTTATACATCATGTGTTTAGGATATCTTTACTCTGGCGGAAGACAATGGCAAGTAATCGTCAGCTCCACCTTGCCCAGGCATTTTCATTTTCTGTGTGTCTCTCCCTGGATACATCACTGTTTCGCATATTAATATATCTGATCAAAATGAAAGAGGCCTTCGCTAGAAACTAGTTTATTGATTGCTATGAACGGTCATTTTGGAACAACGAGATTGAAATGATGCTTGTTTTGACTTCTGTAGATGGCGCTGTAAGATCATATTTAGACGAAAGTTCGTGTGATTTTACCTTAATTATTTTGTTTCAAGATAATCTACCAATGATAAGTAATAATAGTTCATTATAGATAATTGATAACTGACGATATTACAATAACCTTTTACTGCTTTTTAACAAGACATTTGTACACTTTCCTTGTAAAACGTTCCGCATTTTTGGCATGAATGCAGTTCGTTTCGAAACAATTATGTAGCACAGAATTTCTTTGTATCAATGACGTAAGTTTAGGAAGTGCGAATACTCCATGCATTTATTTAACCAGTCTTCCCAAGTATTCTTGCTCGAGAAAACATCTTAGCAAAATACATTTTGGTAGATCTTCCAGTTATATGCCCACTATACTGTTTTGGACGAGAAGGTTAGGTTAGGTAAAGTGGTGTATTTATTAATTGCTTGTATAGCGGTAAGATCTGAGAAAAATTATTAAATGTGTGATATAGAATAAATTGCACTTGATAGATGGATCTGATATTGACTCGAATCTTGCTTGTGATTTCAAATTATGTGACGCCATATTATCTATTGTGAGTCCTGATTAGTTTTGCTTCGTTTAGCACATGATTGTTCTGTTATTATTGTAATTTATTTGGAAAAGGTAAAGCTATCCCCTGTGCGATACGCATTGCGCCGTGAACGACGCATGGGACATGTGGAAGTAGCGTTCCACATATTCTTGACCTACGGTATGAAGTGAGGTGGGGTGGTCAGTCCCACACTCGACCGCCTTTACCTTCCTAAAGTGTCCAGGAATACCAAGGACACTCTGGTACTCAAGTTGATAGAAGACTGAGTGCAGCTCAGAACGCCAGCAATCGGAAGAGCCTGTTATTCGTATGTTTGCGATACGTTACTTTTTCAACACTCTGTTAAAGTACGTTTTGATTTACGAAGGAAAATTTCAAGTTGGTTATTTTGTTTGTACAGCAAGATTACTTAATTAGCTGTTATTTTTTTTAAGTAATTGTTCGCTCTATTCTTTTTACAATAGCAAAAGCACATCCAAACGTAGTGAATGCGCATTAAGGCTCAATCCAAGTGAGTTTTCCCACCTTTTTTCGTTTGACGTCAATTATTCAAAATTCAGTGCAGGTAAACAAAATGCAACTTTCACAGACCAAAGTTCATGTCATGCTTCAACAATGAGTTCAATTAGCTTTAAGGAAACGTTAGTAATAACTTCAGGATTGTGTGCAGACACTTTTGGGACATTAGTCTGTCTTATTGGGTCGTAAAAGGACTTTGTATGTGTTGATTTCTGTGTCAGATTTTAATCCCCAGGTTGTTCAGGTCAGATACTTTAACAGATTCAGATGATTTTTTACTTTGGAGATGACGTTTAAGAGGTGAGAGTGCCCGGTTAGGTGATGGTCAAAAATTAGTCCGAGATACGTTATTTTATTGATAGGTTTTGTACGTTGATGGAGTAAAGAACATAGGCAGCGATGCAGATACAATTTGTCTTTTATTATTTTGCAGGTATCGTGATGTTTCGGATCTTTTAACTATTGAGAAAACAGCAGAACATTCATTTTACACGCTTTTTATTAACTTACTCTGTAATCATGTTTCATCTCTGGTACAAATCTTGCAACGTTAATTTAACTCATTTCCCGACGTCATAGAATGATGAAATTTTGCACAGCGACGTAAGTCGGTGACAATACAACATTCCATTGTTACTTTTATATATTTATATATTTTAAAAACATATTTTAATATTTTGTTATTGCAGACTTCTTTATCCTAAAATAAATACTAGCCTGCATCGCGGCTGGGTTTGGCTGGTTGCAGAACACTTTAGGATTTGGGCCACAAAATATTAGCTGGAGAAAAAGTATGAACACCGAAATAACCCGAAAAGAATAATAAATAAAACAAATTAACAAAGGATTTAAAAAAAAAATAGTAAATGAAAAAGGATTTAAAAAAAGCACGCTGTTTTAAGCAAAGAAAAATGGACTAAAAAGTAATAAATAAATAAATAAATCGGAAAATAAAAGCGTGGGTGCTCGTAGATATTATGATTTTGTGAGAAGGTAAGCAAGAGCACCCACGCTTTTATGTTCCGATTCATAAATTTATTATTTTTTTACTTTTTAGTCCATTTTTCTTTGCTTAAAAAGCGTGTTTATTTTAACAAAAATGTTTTTTAATTTACGTTTTTTACAATGCACATGGCTGTCCATTTTATATCTTCTTAATAAAAAGAGAGAGATGTAGATTCTGAAACTAAATACACACTTTCACTTATTTTCAACACATTGAAGTATAAACATTGAAACAAAATTAAAACTCAATATGCAAACAAAATAAAGCACAATGGAATATACTCTTTCTATGAATGTTACACATGTTAGGTGTCCCATAGTCAAATTGACTGAACTATTACTTCCATGGACAATTCAATGTTTTGTGGAATAAATACTTTAAGATGGGGTCAATTTTCTATTGTCTGCCATATGTCTTTGCGATACGGCACTTTTTATAAAAGAAACCTTTTGATCATACTTTATATATTTGGGTTGTGTATTCTTGACTAGGAAAGAGGAAAGTACCACATATACTTTTACTTTCAATTATTTCCAATGTTTCAGAAGTGATATCAGAGTACTTGAAATGTTTTTTAAAGAGTTGCCTTGATTTTTCAACTATTTATTATTCTTACATTTTCTTCCTCTTCTGTCGTCTGGTTTTTCCTTAAGCGTCGTCCTTGTTGGCCAACATGGTTTACTGATCTTAATTCTTGGGAGGTTGCGTTAAGTTTATGCACGATAACAAAGTATCTTATTTTGTCGAATTATTTTATAAGCTAAAGTAGTTGTTCCTGAGGGAGTTTCGTAACATGTATCCTATTTTATGGAAGAAATTTCAATCATGCAATGCGTTGATTGTTAGTAGTAGATGTATAGAATTTTTTCTATGACATTTTATTTATGAAATTACATTCATATTAGCAATAAAGTAATGAAGAAAACAAAGAACAACAATATGAGCCAGCATTGTTGATATGCACCATGGTGACATGTGACAACGTACCTAAAAGAGAAAGTTGAAGCTACGTAGACCATATGACAAAGAACGAAACTGTAACTATCATATACTGCACACAATAACAGAAAACTCTATAAGAATAAATGAAGCGATCATAAAAAAAAACACTACAAAATAATGAAGAAACAGTGACTATAACGCTCCAGCCCGTTTATTAGAACAGTCACTTGGTTACAAATATGAATCATTTATTCATAAAAAAAAAAATTCTTCAACATTCTTGTGAAAGGAGGTGCTTCGCCATCCTGATGGTTATGCAATCCTCACAACACCAATAAATAACCAAGCAAGCAAGAAAGAAAATTTTATATGGATTGCAATATTTAAAAACAAAAACGAAAAGCGTGCTTGTTTTAAGTTGAGGCCAGTAACAACTTAATTATGTCTTTGTTGTGAAAGGTAGTTTCGAAGATTACAATTCTGCATCTTCCATCGTTTCTGTAACCGGATACCGAAGGAGCATTAATTATACACAGAAACAGATTCTCTATACAAAATTTTCGCCGTTTTCTAGTGTGTTGAGCCACGGTGTGATAAAATGTTGTACAGGGAGTGGTGGGGTGATATGTACAATTTCTAAGGCCTTGAATGTATCATTGTGCCGTACCGAAGAAGAATGGCAAGAAATTGTTGATTTTCAGTGCGAATGTCAGCGGTAGCAACTAAGAAAGTGATTGTAGCTGCTCACCGACACTTGTTCAATATATTTGCTAAAAGAAGACCGGGTATGAGAAGCCCTTCCTCCAAGTGAACGAAAGTAGTTTGCTGTAAGGGTTTACCACACCATGGAAGATGTTCAGTATAATTATCAAGAGCTTCAGAGTTTGGAAGACAAAATTAAAAATTATACTGCCTAATGAAACGTTAAAAATAATTATATTCTAAAATACTTATTAAAAGGCATTCTTTGTATTTATTTAGTAGTACGTGTAATCTATATTTTTCAGCTTTTTAGACTACATTCTCAGTTTTTCCATGTCATATGAGTATTTTTAATTTGCTAGTTCATATTTGGTACTACATTCATCCTTTTCAATATTGGGGAAAGCTCTACATCACACAGTTACATATAAATATGATTGTCAAAAGTATTCTGATAACTATTCATCCGGATATTATTCGAATAATAATTTAGATAATTCAAACAAATATATTTTGGTTCAATCATTATTCAGAATTATTCCATTATCAGGATAATTATTAAATTACCCTTTATTATGATAATTATTCCATATATTAATAATATTCCATAAATAATAATTATTATGGAATATTCATAATCATTCGATTATCCGTTATTGGAATAATTATTCCATTATCGGCTAAATTATTAAACTTTCATTATTAGAATAATTATTCAATTATCCATTTTCCAGATAATTATTCGATTATCCGTTACTAGAATAATTATTCCATAATCCAGATTATCGGAGTACGGGATGATTGTTCGATTGACTGCTTTCCGAATCATTGTTCGATCATCTGTTATCCGTATAATTCTTCAATTAACCAGATATTAAAATCGTTCAAATAATCGAATACTGAAGTAACAATATATTTGGTTAATCAGATACTGTCAGCATACCACACTTCCTAACGCTAGAGGGATATCTGCTCGTAGCACATAATTCGTTCATAGTGGTAACAAATGTGTGGTATAGTTTTTGAACTTTGGCTACACGTGGTACAACTGCTATCAGGCATGTCTTGAATCTCTTTTTATTTTTTGTAACCTGTTACCATACTTCCCTTCTGAAACAAGAACATGGTTATAGAAGGAAGGACCCCAAATGGTCTGAAATTCTCTGTTTCCTTCTCACGCACAAGAAAACTTGCATAAGATATTTTCGTAATGTCCAGCAGTGCCCTCCCTTTTTTTTACCTGCAGTATAGGAAACGTATAAATATATAATTGTTGGGAGAAAGCCCTGGGGAGGAAACAACAGATTATCCATGATCAGAATCCATGAAAAGACAAAGAAAGAAAAAAGAAATCAGAATGAAGAAAAATATAACACACAAATACAAGAAGAAGAAAAACAAAGATTGTTCAATGCAGATGAATGCTGCAACGGTGCTAGATCATCTCTGACCTCCATCTGTCTACAGCATTGCAACAGTTTTGTTCATTTTTTTTATTATTATATGTGTGTTGTAGTTTTTTTTTTTTTTCCAGAACGAACTTCCTTCATCGATATGTTGTAATGACTCTCCGCTCCTTCTTGAACCAAGCCCGACATTGTAGCACTTATTTAATGTCAAAAACTATTTTAAAACTCTTCTTGGAATGAATGGACCGACAAGACAGCAGTAATGGATAATTACTCTTAGGATAAATATTTCCCTAGTAAAACAAGATTTCAGGGATTTCATAATTTCGTCGAGTCACTTCATAGTTCATTTCAAGAAGGTGTTTTTTACTCCTAAAAGTTTCTTTTCTTATCATAAGTGATTTTTTTTTCTTCTTAAAAGTATGTGAATATATTAATATAACTTCCATTAGACATTGGTATCTTTACATTTATTTTCTAATAGACGACTAAGAAGGGATTCTGCCAGGATTTTCAATTGGGTGAGGATGTTCGACGACTTGGAGGGGTGACATCTCCCATTCGGAATCAGGTAGAATCTTGACTAGTCGTCCAATCCATACACTGACAGTAGGAGACGAAAATCGATCCTTTATTTATTTGTATACAGGGTTACCAACCATCCGATTTTTAATATTTTTTAGTAATGTCATTTGTCTTTTTCTTGAAAAAGGCCGGCATTTTAAAAATAAAATGAGCAAAACATGACTACTCATAAATTAGCATTGTTTGTATTATTTACGGTAAACTTTATGGGCACGAGCGGTAATTTATCGCTATTTATTAACAACTAAGATGCGTGGTTGGCAGTACTTTCGATATATTTTTGTCTCCGTTCGCGATATTGCAAAAAAAAGTACAAGAGATTCGTAAACACTAGGACATCAACAAAAATATTTTTGTCTTTAACCTCTCCCTAAACTTTCACCACTAGATAAAAGGGTACATAACGAATGTGATTCTACCCAGAAAAAAAAATGTTTATTGCAGCAAATTCGTTGTGTCCTGCATTTTACAATTTCCAGTTGGTAACCCTACTTGTATAGAATGAAACATATGTAGGATACGAGAATCATTCCTTAGATTTACACGTCAACATTTACAAACAGTGCATTTAAAAAAAAAAAACTTACAAAATCAATTCAGATTCACTCTAAATACTTCCGACTTGACCTTCGTTAACAATCTAACGAATAGTTTATAGTTAGCGACTTTAATGAATTTTCTAAGTTCTTCAATGATCAAGCACGGCCAATGAGAGTAATTCTTTTTTTTTTACTGCTGAGTGACACTTCGCTGCTTAAGAACAGATTATGTAATGCAATCATAGCGAGATTACACTCAAACATAAAATAACAAAGTAAGCTCCCAGGAAAAGAATCATGAGTGCGCGTACAAAATTAGTTATTAATACATTTTTAATAAATGAAACCAAAAACGCTTTCAAATAACTTAATATAACAGCAATAATCAATATTTCCATATCAAATATCAATGGTCCATCTATCTTTAATATGGAAATTACGATTTATGTAGGATTTAATTTATGTAAGGAATTGCAATTGTTGCCTCCAGAAGCTAACGGCACTGATGATTAGAAAAAGTTCGATGTAATGTATATAGCCCTATGGACACTGATTCACTGACTCACTCATCCATATAAATTCCCAGGCCAAACTACTGGAGCTAGAAACGCCAACTTTGGTATGAAGGAGTAGGACCATAAGTAGGTAAAGGAAAAAAAATCCGACATTTTGGAAAAGTCGCCATCTTGGATCAAAAATGGCCGCCGAACCCATTGTTGTATAGAACAGAGAGCTTAAACGGCTGGGGCTATTGAAATGAAATTTGGTATAAAGCTATATTATCACTAGTAGGTTACGAAAATATTATGACATGTATTCAAAGACGCCATATTTGATCCAGAATGATGGACCTTAAAATTGCATTTTCGACACCGTTTGAGCTAGAGATACGAAATTTGCTATGAACGTACATGATCACTAGTAGTTTAGAAAATTATTACAAAATGGTAAGACGTCGCCATCTTGGATCCAAAATGGCCGCCAAACACATTGTTGTATGGAATACACAGCCTTAAGGGCTGCAGCTAGAAACACCAAATTTGACGTTAAGGTACATTATCACTATTAGGTTACGAAAAATATTACAGAATGTATCGAAAGACGCCATATTGGATCCAAAATGGCGGACCTAAAATCCATTTTCCATACCGTTTGAGCTAGAGATACGAAATTTGCCATAAAGGTCTATCATGACTAGTAGATTAGGGAAATATTACGAAATTTTGGGAAAGTTGCCATCTTGGATCCAAAATGGCCGCCAAAAAATCATTTTCGACATCGTTTGAGCTAGAGAAATGAAATGTTATATGAAGTTGTACCTTCACGAGTAAGTCACGACAATATAATAAAACGTTAAAAAAGTCGCCATCTTTAATCCAAAATGGCCGTCCGAAAACCCATTTTCTAAACCACTAAGGCTAGACACACGAAATTTGGTATGAAGGTGTACCATGGCGAGTAGGTCACAAAAATGGTGAAAATCTTCCATATGGGGGCGCAGCCCCCCCCCCCCCCCGATGGATGGAATATTTGTACCATAAAGGCGCAGTCCGCCAGAGAGTGTCTGATTACGATAAAGGGGGGCGCAGCTCCCCCAAACCCCCATGTTGGGAGCGCAGTAAAGCGAAGCAAAGCTAGTCTTTAATATACACTGTGTATATAGCTCGAAATATATGTGACACAATACAGTATTGTCTTATTTTATACATGGACACAATACAGTAAGATCCAAGGTTTCTTTGTACAAAATATGACATATATTTCGGGTTATAAGATTATGTTAAACTTTGTTTTAATTCGTCAATGCCCCTTGTTTCCTTGGTTTCTGTTTTCCCGAATGAAAAACAAACACAAGGGGACAATGTTAGTAAGAAAAGTACTTGATGAAAGTAAACACAAATGTAAGGAACTTTTACAGTACCTGGTTGCACTATATAATGTAAGCTCACTTCATGCCCGTTCGTCACCATAATACTTAAACATTTCTTAAGCGTGTTGGAAATAATCGTGGTTTACTGATGATGTAAGAAGTTAAATTTTCTCAACTGAGAAAAGACAGAATGTAACATTAATTGTCTATATGTGTGTAGCTTATGTTTGCTATATCGACGTTTAAAAGCTGCAACAAAAGAGGCATACGGCTTTGTATGTTATTTATCTCAGAGGATGCTCTGGTCCCGAAGATCGTGCTAAATTTTAATGGGCAAAACAAGGTTGAGCATCACTTGGTATAAACGCACACACAAAACGTTTGAAATAAGTTCGAAGTTGATGCTGAAAGTTTATACTTAAATTTTGAACTTAATTTTTTGCTGAAGTAATAACCAACATAATGTAAAGTATAACCAACCGACCCGTCTTAGTGTATTACATAAAGCACCTTTTCACACAAGATTATTTTACATTGAGCTGTACTTAACGATTCGGAAGCGTTAGATCAATAAAGATAGACGCAAAAGAAAATATTTAGCCTTTCTTAGTTCACTTACAGCTTAATCAAATAGAAACCAAACTTTCAATTCTAACTCAGTTTATTACGCTTGTCGTCACTGCGTAACCCGTTTTTTAAAATTCATGTCCAGATTTTTGGGTTATGCACGTATTGGATTACACACATATTCTTAATCATCCTGTAAATAATGTTCGTGTTTTTTTTTGCAAGAATTGCAAATGGAAAAATGAGGTTAACTATTCCCTAGTTTATCTGGCTTCAGAGAATAACTTGATTTGTACTGCAATCGAGCACTCCACTATAATGCATTAGAGCTCACTGGTATTATATAATTATTTATTTATGACACAATTTGACAGTAGGTATTTATGACATAATATTAATATGTTGCTTTATTCTTGTCTTTCCAGGTGATCTGGGTGTGTATCCTCTGTCGGAAAAAGCAAGAGCTCCTTATCAAGACTGGCCAGTGGATGCACAGTGGAATGAGCGGACCTGGGGACGCCATCTTGAAAAAGATGGAAGCGGACTTGGGTTCGGGTAGTGAATCAACCTCGTTAAAAGCAGATCTAACGCCGACGGGTGACAAAAGGCCGAAATTGGAGCGCGGATCGAGTCTGGACAAGGACAACCGACCCCTCCAGAGGACAGGAAGTCGGGAGTTGCGGCGACAGTACTCTCAGGAGTTAGAAGGAGAGCATGGGAGGTCCATGGTTCCTGGCCCGAGGAGACTATCAGCAGGTGGCGAGCTAATGATGATGGAAGAGCGGTCGCCTAGAGACCAGCGACCGAGGGAACCTTCGAGGACTCGTAGAGAGCCGGATGGTTTCCGGCGCGAACTCGATTACCGCGAACTAGATCGGCCGCCTCGGGTGGTTCGAGACCCGAGTCCAGGTCGCGAATACGAGAGTGGGAAATCTCTATCCTACGAGGACGACAGACCGAGATCCCGTCTACCGAGCGTAGGTCGTCCTGCAGGTGTTGGTGGTGTTAGTGGTGTTGGTGTTAGTGGTGGTGTGAGTGTTGGTGGTGTCGGTGCTGGTGGACGGGGAGGAGCCAGGTATGAGCAAGAACTGAGGAGGAATCATCTGGACCCCGCGGCGGTCGGGCGCAAGGCGGATATGGGACTGAGGAACGATTCGCTAAGTTCAGACCAGTCCGAAAGAACCCGGCCGCCGCCTCCAAAGCCTCACAAGCACAAACGAGGGAAGAAGACTCGTCAGAGATCGTTCTCTAGTTCCGACGACGAGGTTAGGTCCACCCCCGAATGCACCAGCTGTGAAGAACAGGAGGCCGAAAGCGAAAGTGTCAGCGAAAAGGGTAAGTCGTTTCTTTTCCATCATTCGATTCCCACGGGACTGGAAAGTGACGTCATCATCAGTCATGACAGTCTGTAATAATCAACACAATGTATGCAACAATTAGGTGTTTGACTTAAGAAGCAGGTAACATTATTTTGTAGGTCCTCTGGCTATTTGTTTACCCCCAGAAAGTAATGAGTATTATGATCTAGGTTTAAGGTGTGATACTAATTCCAAGAGAAAGAAAAGGAAGTAGTTTCTCTTCCTACATTAAATCTCACATATAACGTCGTTAAATGGTCATTGTTACTTAAACGCAATGTAAAGATGCTGTATCGCGTTATCAAATAACTTCCCTGTTTTGAAGAAAAAATAATGGAAACAACCCAATTGTTTTTCGACACAAATTGCTTACATTGATAAGTCTTACCACTGTCATTCTATGAAGTAATATTTGGGAACATCTAAACACAAAGTGAACACAATATTACAGTAGTTTAACATCATTATTTTAATTTTCTGTGCGCATGTCAGAGCTGAAAGCGAGTCACGAGTGTGACGCGACTTGACCCGGTCTGAAACTTGACCTGATTGACCCTGTTTTGACCCAAATTAACTGTAGCTCGGAGACCCGATGATCGAATCTTGACCCGATGCCCTGTCTTTATTCTAATTTAGCCGGTCTTCTTCCTGTGGATTGAATCAGTTATTATTGTCATGTGTGAAAGTAACAAATTCTTTCATCATCGTCTTTACGAAGGGGGTATGTTTTTTTTCAGGGATAAGAGATTATTTCCAGTTGTTTTTACTATTGTTAGGAAAGTTTCGTACTGTGTTGGGGTAGAAACCCCGTTGCCGGTCACTCCTGAAAGTAGCACTGTTCAAACGCAATAGTGCATAATTAGAAAAGAATTTAAAACTCTGCTTTATCCTTTGGGCCACCGAGTCAAAATAGGGTCACCAAGTCAGGACTAGTCCTAAGCATAGATCCAAATGACCATGTCCAAAGTTGATCCGTGTCAGCTCTGGCACATGCTATATAACTATTTTACAGTTCTAGACCACGTGTTTAAGAGCAATTGATGTAGAAGACAGTAATTGAGCTGAAGGAGTTGTTGATGCACCAACATTTAGTACAAGGCCAAATATTTCTTCGTCTTTTTTTGTAGTAGAGCTCAGTTCTCACAATACACTAACCTACAATAAGCTATAAATAAATCTGAGATTTTTCAGAACACATGCAAACGCCCAGAGTAAGAAAGAAAATTAGCCTTGTACTTATTCAAGGTGCCAAGTAATTGTGAATGAAGTTTAGTTGTACAGCGCCATCACTGATAGCTCGTTTTCACTAGGTGCTTTCTGCGAAGTGACTTTAGCTTCTTCATCTAATCCATGTTTTAAACTAAAAAAAAAGATATGTCCGATTTCTAATAATCGTTTATTCAGTGAAGGTCCAACACATGATCTCAGATTCTCAAACATAATCGGCTCATGAGTTGTGTTCGCTACGCCAAACTTGGCACCTGTATCTATATAACCACTTCGCAAACTTACATGTCAAAGGTCACACATGAGCCTCTCCTTAAAAAGTTATTTTCATCCCCTACTCTATTGCAGGCAATATACAAAAAATGAGTTTTTTTTTCTATTTTAATTTTTGAGTTTGAAACCATACTTTCACAAATACGCAAATTAAATTGGAATATATTTATATATATATTTTTAAAGCACTCGGAATTAAAAAAAGTTATGTGGACGATTTCTAATTTTAAATGTCATTAGAGCAATTTAGAATGACAGTTTACATTAAAACGAAAAAAA
>JAGDQP010032710.1:0-21124 GCA_022664845.1 Lepisma saccharinum | reverse complement strand
CAAGGAACTTGGCTCATCCGTCTCCCATTTCACACCTTTTTAGGGCTAAAGAACTTGGCTCCACTTTTTGCACCTCTGGTGTTTTTGTTCGGATTTCACAGCTTTTTGTAGGTGTATAATATATATACTCGCTCTCTCGGCCTCGTTTAGGTCCTCGCCCCCCCGTAGCTGGCTGCGGCCTTAACTTCGAGTTTTTGGGTACTTACGCCCCTTTATCGTAACCACTCTCCAGGACACTGTGCTTCCATGTTGCAGATTTTTTCCCATACCCACCACCCGTGGGAATGAAATATTTATTGAAACATAGGGAAGCTTTGCCATATTTATTGTAACCTACTTGTGATGATACAGCAAATTTGCTTCCTGCTGGCGGCCCTAAAATCCACCACCACCAACCCTAAGGCTCGAACATCACCTGATGTTTTGCTCGGATTTCACAGCTTTTTATACGTGTATATATATACTAGGTTCGCCTCGCTGGGTGTGCTGCCCCAGAATTCCGTGTGCGCCCCAACTTCAAATTTTTAGGGTTACGCCCCCTTTATTGTGATCAGACTTTCTGGGGACAGCGCCCCATGCTGTGCAGACCTTTTCCCATATCGCCTCGGGGGCTGCACGCTCATAGCGGTGGTTTGATCCATTTATTGAAACATTTTCGTGATGGTACACCTTCATACCAAATTTCGTTTCTCTAGCTTCAGTGGTTTGGAAAATGGTATTTGGGCGGCTATGTTGAATTAAAGAAAGCGATTTTTAAAAGGTTTTCTTACATTGCCGTTACCTACTTGTGATGGTACACCTTCATACCAAATTTCGTTTCTATAGCTCGAATGGTGTGGAAAAAGTTTTTGTGCGGCCATTTTGATCCAAGTTATCAACTTTTTCAAAAATGTAAATTATTCCTAAACTACTCTTGTTAATACACCTTTATGCCAAATTTCGTATCTCTAGTTCAAACGGTCTGGAAAATGGATTATGAAGTCAGCCATTTTGGATTGAAAATGATGTCTTTGCAGATATTTTGTAATCTACTAGTGATGATATACCGTCATACTTCGAAATTTCATATTTCAATTTTTAACATATTTTTTCTTACAGAACCTCAAAATCGCTGATTTCGCAATAAACTCTTGTTCCTGTATAAAATGCTGACGTTTTGTGACACGTGGAACTCGGCTGCATGCACTGCCGTACGTGTTGATACTCCCCTCGATTCGCTCGCGTTGCTGTGCCAAGAATCAAATGGCAGGCCGCGCATCGAACTTGAGGAGTTTGGAGGAACTGCGTCTTTTTATCACAACCAGAATCTGCAGTGCACTGCGCCACATGATGCAGATATTCCCTCATACTCCAGAGCGCTGTTTCCGAATGGGGAAACGTCCACATTCTGCCTGTATAACATGCTCCTGGCAATGCTAACGTTTATGACGAGTAAAACTTGGTGGGACACGCAGGAGTATTGGAAGTTGGCACGAGGAACTAGGTTAATCCATATTCCATTTCACCACTTTTTAAGGTTGAAGGAGTTGACTGGACAGTTTGCACCCCTGGTGCTTTTGCTCGTATTTCGCAGCTTTTTACACTTGTGTAATGTATATACTCGCTTCGCCTCATTGGGGCGCTGCCCCCAGAATTCCAAGATGGCCTCGCTGGGGCGCACCCCTTTATTGCAATCAGGCTCCAGCTGGGAACTGTAACCTAGTAGGGGAGACGAGCCGAATTTATTCTAACCTACTCGTAATGGTACACCTTCATACCAAATTTCGTTTCTGTAGCTTCAGTCGTTATAAAGTGGGGCTTAGGCGGGCATTTTGGATAAAAGATGGACACATTTTTAACGTTTTCTTATATTTTCGTGACATACTCGTGATGATACACTGTCATACCAAATTTCATTTCTCTATCTCGAACGATGTGAAAAATGGTATTTCAGCTGCCATTTTGAATCAAAGATGGTGAATTTTTTAAAACGTTGTTATGTTTTCCTAAACTACTCTTGATAATACATCATTATGCCAAATTTCGTATCTCTGGCTCAACCAGTTGGAAAATGGATTTATGACGCCCGCCATTTTGGATCCAAGATGGCGTCTTTAGAGATATTTTGTAATATTTTCATAAACTACAAATAATGTTTTACTGTCAAACTAAATTTCATTATTCTAGCGGCAGCCGTTCACGCTGTGTATTCTTGAAAAGTTTAGGGTTGGCGGCCATTTTGAATTCAAGTTGGCGACTTTTTCAAATTTTTAAAAAGTTTTCTTAATTTGCTACCAATGATGTAGTTTCATACCAAATTTCACTGTTCTATCTTTAGCCGTTTAGGCTGTGTATTCTTTGAAATTTTAGGTTTGGCGGCCATTTTGAATCCAAGATGGCGACCTTTTCAAAATGTCGGAATTTTTCCTTTATCTACTTATCATCCTCTACCTTCATACCAAATTTCATGTTTCTAGCTTACTCCAAAGACCCTAAACAATATGATGAGTGAGTCAGTCAGTCAGTGAGTGAGTGAGTGAGTGAGTGAGTCAGTTAGCCTAAAATGTGCAATTTCAGGGGTCCACAACTAGAACATAGTTTGAGATACGAATATGAAATTTTGTACATCTGCACATATTTACCATATCTCCTTAACGGCAAAAGCTCATATTCCTATCTTTAACATCTTTTTTCTTACGGGGCCCCCAAATCGTCGATTTTGCCATAAACTCTTGTTCCTGTATAACATGCTTCTGGCAGTGCTAACGTTTTCTGACGTGAAGAACTTGGCTCATGCACTGCCGTGCATGTTGATCTCCCGAAATTATCGCTTTCTGTAGTCCTCTCTGACTCTTTTCCTTCTTGTAGAAGTGTCTTCTTAGTTTGGGTGCATTGTATACTGATGATTCCTCTGTCTGCGTCTCTTCTAGGTAATACTAAGCATACTAACTTACTTTGAATATTTTGAATATATGATCTTATAAGGTTGTTCTTGTTTTTCTTCTTAGTTTCAGGAGGTCTGTATTTGTCCATTTTCTTCCGATTGCTAAGCCAACGCTTTACCAACTGAACTACGGCCGCTCAGTATAAATGTGTTATTATTATCACCACTATTTCTTCTGCATAAGATTTAGTATGTCCATACCAAAGTATGCATAACTTTATTATGACAGTAAAATACTTTGATTAATGTGCCTTAGACATTCTTCTTATTTTATATTATGTAATGACAGACAGCTATGACTTAGGCCCGTCACGTGTTTGAGAGATGGCACCAATTGTCTATCACTCTTCCTGGAAAGGGTAGGCGAATGTAGAAGCCAGGGTTCAAATATCTTTCCAGCATTCGACTGGTAAAACACTGAGATAAGCCCGGAAGAAAACTTAAAATGACCAGCTACAGGGCTCGAATGCACGTACTTAGTTTTCAAAAGTCTATTTTATTCACAGGGAACTTATGTCGAGAGGTACCTTCAAAATAGACCCTGGTTGACTTCTTTACCTCATGCCTCTTCCTTGATGTCACCTGTAAGTAGGATTTGGTTCTGCAAGTTAACTCAGATCGATAAATCAAAGAATTCTGACAAGTAGCACTATTTCAAGTGGATACTCAGATCTAGAAGAATATACATATTTAAAAACAGCATAGCATACTGAGTTTCTGTATAAAATATTAGATGCTATTGGCCAGTGGTTGAAGAGAGATTGGAGGGAAAAGTTTGGAATAGCATTGTTCTTAGTACGCTACTTACGAATATCTTGTGCTAGTTTACACTCAATGCCGCGCACTGGGGTGACAGACAGTCAAATGACACTGAGCTGCACGTCGCTATACTGAAAGTCACCAGAGACTGGTACACTTCACATGAAAAAAATTGCGACAGCGAACGTCGTGCAGCTAGGCAACCCAAATTGCACCTTCTTATCCCATAATCGTGTCTGGTAAAAAGATCCCCTCATTCTCCCCCCTTCGTCTCAACCATACTAAAATCAGCAAACATCTTGAGCACGTTCTTTTTTTTTTTTCAAAATAGACATGTATTGATAAAATGAAAGAATAAAAGAGAGACGAATCAATATACATAAGTTGATGGACGAAGAAATTTAAACATATACAATGAAACATTGAAACCGATAGATCTGTTATACAGAGAGAGAGAAAAAAGAGAGAGAGAGAGAGAGAGAGAGAGAGAGAGAGAGAGAGAGACAAAAAGAAGGGAAGAGAAGAAGAAGAAGAAGAGCTGATAAAAATATGGAATTTAAACGTAGTATAAAGTTTAAGTGCAGTTCCCACAAATCTAACATCAAGATAGAAGTGATTTTGGATTTTATATGTTCAGGGCTATTCGAATATATAATGGGTGTTTCAAAAATTCATTAAATCACTTTTAAAATGGAGACAAAACTTTGTGGTCAGATTAAATACTTATGTTTTCCAGTGTAACTCCATAGTTTTGAGACACATCTAGGATAATGTCAAAAGTGCTTTGTTTGCGCTAGATTCGTTTGCAAATTCGCTGGGGCTTATGAAACATACTGGTTCAGAATTCCTTTTAATCAGTGATTCTGCCAGGATTTTTAGTTTGGGGGATGTAAAATCAAAATTGGGAGTGTGTAGGTAGTTGTGCAATGTTTCTCTCAACTTCTGACCCCGAAAAAAGTTAAAGTTGGAGATACTCTCGTGGATTTGGGACTGACACCCCTCCCCACAGGGGCCGGGGTCTGGCGGAATCATTGATTGTAACACACCCACCGTAGGCCATACCATCCATTCCAGACTACTAATGTAAATTGAACATACAAAGAGAATGAATGGATGATAATTTTTCTGCTTAATTTCTATCAGAAAGAGCCAAGACTACATACGCAAACTGTATCGCAATGAAAAGTTACAAATGCTCAAAAGCAAAATTCGCTAATTCCTATAATCATAGCAGACATGTTCCCCATTTCAAACGTGTAAAACCAACACATTTAAAAGTATATTACATTGTAAAATGGAAACTAATTTTGTGCCAAACTAATATAAAAATATTTTTTCTCTTGTAATACTGAAAAACGGACCATTTTCTACTCATATCTTAAAATGTATCTGTTCCGAACATGCCACTCTAGATTCCACCTATTGCGAATATAACATTTTAATAATTACAACACTAATGAACTAGTGTTTATAACAATTCGCACAGATGGAATGAACACGCCAGGGCTGAAACGGGTCACCGGCTGTCAGGAGATGCTGGTCAGGTTTTTGACTGTGTCTTCAGGTTTGAGTTTCGAACGCATTCTGACGCGGTGATTGATGTAGATCTGATTACCCGGAGGATGAAGGAGAGATTTTAATTATTTCATTGCGTTTGAACAGTGTTTCTTTCAGGGGGTGACCATAATCGGAGATGTTACCCTGAGAAAGCAACAAATACGACTCTGGAATTCCAAGTTAAATAGATTTTCCAGACCGGGTCAATAGAGTCATTTAAGTTTGGGTTTGACCCTATCACCGGGTCATCTAAAGTTGCCCGGATTTGGGTGTGGAACACGCACAAACAGAGAGAGTGTGTGTAAAGTGAGAGAAAAAATAAATAGATAGAGAGAAGAAGAAGAAAAGACGCAGCGAAGACACGATAACAATACATCAAGAAAGAGAGAAAGACCAATGAAAAACATGAAAACTACATTATCATTATGCTAACCAACACACACACTGTTTACTCGGATTCTGACCAGTGATTCTTCGTAAGTCCTCTACAACCCGAAGAAGAATCTCTGTTTGAATACTTCAGTGTATACGAAAAAGTAACTGACTGGTTTGGAATTGAGCCCAGGTTTTCAAATTAGAAGTCCAGCACGATAGCGATGCTCCACAGGTGAGTTACCTGAAACGGGCTTAACAAATGCTATAGTGTTTGTTTCTACGAATAATAACATGAAAATGGATGCTTCTGATCAATGACATGTTCTTTACTATCTTGGTAATCCCCTGAGACTTGATTTGGATTTTTCCAACCAACATTCGTAAGTCGTCTACCTCTGTATAGTGACCCAGGTGCTTCATTCCACAGTTGGAAATATTCTCCGTTTTGTATGAGAAGTGATGATTAGATTATTCACGATCTCTTTGTAAAAAATGCATAGCTTGAGCAGGGTTTGAACCTATGTTGGCTTGCTTTCGTATTGAAATGTCCAGCGCCCTACTCCATCTTGCTAACGAAAAACAGCAACCATGAATAACGAAGTTCAAATGAGAGGAAAATATAACATTGAGTGTATGTATTATATTTTGCTTGTATGTATTGTGTGGTAAGTAAACACATGTGCATGCATGTCCTTTTTGTCATGTCGAATTGTGAAATGAATATATTATGGCAGATTTATTAACAAATCCAGTTTACGGTAAGTATTTCCACATTAAGATACGGGTCATTTATTGTAGTTTATTTTAACGTAAACCAACCTAAACGATACTAACATCACAAAAAAATTGTCGTTAGCAAATGGAGAAGTTAAAACTTCAATTAAAAGTTCTACTACACTTCGTGCACTTGACAAGTTGAAAGTAACACAAATTGTAACTTTTAACAGTTTTTGTTGCAGGTATCAAAAGTCGTCACTTAAAGGCGATTCGAACCTACAACCATAAGTTTTTCTACTCCTGCAAGCCCCTCAGGATTAAATTTAATTCGTCATCATATGTCTATATTACGCGAAAGTGTAGCTTTCTGTAAATTTTCTGAAAGGACTTACAGACTGAAGTCGCCTAGCATCAAAATTATCTCCACATTTTCTACTTCCGTGAAATAAGAAAAGAAAAAACTACATGAACTTGGAATAATGTTAGCGGTATAGAACTTGCCTACATTGAATACTATCCAGCGTAGCCCTAATGGCCGAAGTCTATCATGCGATCTGTTATTGTACTTTTGATGCTCATGAGTATGGGATCGAACCCAATATTTTCCAACATTTTTTTTTTACTTTTTCCAGCTACGTCTGAACGTTAAATTTTCGTTCTCTACCAATTGTAAATGGCGTTTACATTCAAAATAAAACAAATGGTGATTGAATTTATTTGTAAATTGTTTATATCCCCTGTAATGGAATTTGGAAATCCCCTGTAATATTAAGGTGCTACCCGCTACCCGCCTTTTCTTCTTGTTCCATTTCCTCTATAATTACCTACTTACTACTTGTGATAAACGAACATCAAGTAAAGTGTGAGTGACGTTACAACTATCTGGGATGGGATTTGAAGCTCCAACTGTCAGCGACGAGATTTTAAAGTCAGGTGCTTTAACCGGTCAGCTATGTTTGGCTTCTAACTGGGTGGTTTTTTTTTACTCCTTTTCTGTTACGAAGGCAATTGAGAAGGGTGTTTCCAAAAGCTACTATCATATTACTTTTTAAAAATTGTTTCTCTATTTTTATATAGTATACATATTCCTGATTTGTTTTTGAGGCAAATGTTATATTAAACCATTGATGTTAATTGTCGTTCAAATTGACAACAAAATCCAATCAGGAACTTGTATATTATATGAAATACAGCAAGAAATGAGAAGAAAAAATAGATATAATGACTTTTAGAAACAAGCTTATCAATTTCTGAACTGTAGAAATCCATATCGACCTTAATCCGATACTGGAGTAGCTTGATGGATCTTTTGTCTGAACTATAAATGCTGCACATGATTTACTGTACAGCACTGCAGAACTTTTGCGTAAGAAAAATCTCTGTCGGGTGCGAATTCGGTCGACATATGAAATTAGGTTAGTCTCTTGTCGGAGATCTCTTATGGCCCTACATAGGTTTTAAAACTTATACCGGAGTAGGACAGGTGGAGGTGGCATCGCGGATCCCACCATATTCCCGACCGTGAGCCGTAAAACTTGCGGGAGATCCTTTGGTGGGATTATAATATGGAAGGGTAGAAATGGGCTCTAGAAGCACATCGATATAGTCTGATAAGCATAATGGAGTATCTGTGTATATTTTGATAGTAGCTATAGAAATAAAATTTGATCTCGGTTACGTCCTATATTTATTGCCCTGAGCGTCCTATTCTATCCTCTTCATGTCAAGTTGAAATTTTCGTACTTGTATAGGGCTAGATTCGAACTTGGGCATCGCGTGTAATGAAACAAAATATAACCTCATTTTAACCTATATCAGTAAACTTTGTAAAATTTCATATTGTGTATATATAATCTTACTTTTCTAACATTTTCTAGAATTTTGTAAAATATAAAGGATTAAAAGGAAAACAATTTCTATTAAGTAACCATAAAAAAATCGTAACTTAAAAAAAATGAAAACCAAAAGTTGGGAAAAAATGTGTCATCTGCAGGTATCCGAAATGGTGATGGATCATATCGGACAAGCATCCAAAGTCCACAACTCTCCAACATCTCCGTGTCGAAAAGCATTTTCACCACGTTTGTAATTATGGGTATAAAAAAAATCTTGGTGCCTTTATTTCACTAATGACAGGAGTACTGTATTTCTGTCTGTGTGATAATGTTGAAGTAATAAGAGAGTATGGACACCATTCCCAAATCACTTCTAGCAATCGGTATACTTTACTGACTTATTTCCAGTACATATGTTAAATTATACCTTTCTGATTGTGTTTCTTCTCATTTTCTCGATTTTACATTACTTACATTTTCTATCCTATGGAATTCTTTACTATACTTTATAGATGCCAAGTCTGTACTACGTTTAAATTTCACATTCCCCTTTACATACAATGACTGAAAATACGTTCTCTATACAAATTGCTGCACAGTACAACTATGCTTCCTCTTTACAATCTAGGAATGCATATGTCTGTCTCATCATTATGACCAAATGTCTTTACTGGCACGATTTTATTCCTTACACAAGGCATTTTAACATTATTTTGTTTTCTGCGCATTATAATGTCAGAACACATTTTCTGGAATTTGTCTTAATTTTCTAGTGCAATTCGCATCAATTTTGTCATAAAGTACGTACTGGATTGCAAGCCTTAAATGTTTCCATTCTTTCAAGACATTTTTATGTCTTCCATGACGTCCTCTATATCAAGTCCAGTGTAGTGTGTTTTCTAAACATTACTGACTGGGACGTTTCTCGTTTCCATTTATAACGTACTTTTCGAACAAGGCTGCTTGTCATTTGCGCATTTGGATTCCTGCAAAATAACAATTATTTTGATTTAGACTCCAAAATTCCGAACTTTAAGTCCCGATTTGGACAAAATCAACTTTACATGGCTGTAATGTAAACTACTCTAGGTAAATTTTTCTCAGTGTGGTACTGTACAATCAATCATGCATACAGCGTTACATTCGCCATTAGCTTACCGACTGTTTAACATTTTAATACGGTGGAATTTGCCATTACGTGCCATTTGTTTACAAGGTTCTTTTCAACGGTCTTCAGGTATTTCGTGTCCAGAATCAGAAAAAGTTGGGTGCCAAATTTTCTGCTTTCGTTCTCACATATTTTTTCAATATGGCGAACACAAATTTCACATAGGCTAAAAAGTCTAATGTGAGCAATTTTAAAGAATATTTTCTTCTTTTTAATTCCACCAAATACACGCAAGACATACTCTTATAATTTTTCTGAAGGTCTTTCAACTCGTTATTTTAAAAAAAATATTTCAGAATGTGAGGTGAGGCATGGAGCCCGAGTCCAGTCGTAGATTCTCTGTTCTTCTAAGGATGTCTCCCCATATATGATGACTCCTAGAGTTGTGCCAACCACTTTAGTCATTGATTTCTAGAAGGCTTATGATTCTATCAAAAAGGAAAAGCTGCACAATATAATGTTACAATTTGGAATCCCGCAGAAACTGGTTCAACTTGTGAGTATGTGTCTCAGCGACCCCATAAGCAGAGTACGGGTATGTAATAATTTGTCAGATAGTTTCAAGATTTGCAACAGATTAAATCAAGGGTATGCCTTCACCACCACTGTTTAACTTTGCTTTAGAATGTGGGATTGTAAAAGTAAAAGATGACAAAAAGGGACCAACGTTGAATGGCTAGAATCAACTGTTCGTGTACGCGTATGATGCAGATTTAACAGGGAAATATATAGAGGCACTACAAAGTAACACCGATGTCGTAGTAAAAGCGCGCGATGAGGTAGGTCTACATGTAAACATAGATAAAACAAAATACATGATAACGAGCCGAAATACAGAGAATAACGGAAATAGCTACACAACAATGAAGAATCAGAACATGGAGAAAGTAAACAAATTTAAATACTTGTGAGCATACGTAACAAGCAAAAACGAGGTAATGGAAGAACCAAAATGTTTTTTAATATCGGGCAACGCATCTTTCTATCCAGTCCAGAAACTCCTAACCTCGCGATTAATATCAAGGAAGTTGACATTGAAAATATACAGAACGGTTATTCTTCCGATAATACTTTACGGTTGTGAAATTGGAGTACGACCCTAGCACATAAATTACGAGTGTTTGGAAATAAGATTTTGAGAAAGATAGGTCTATACGGACCAAAACTGAACGAGATGACTGGAGAATGGAGGAGACTGCATAATGAAGAACTTTAAGAACTGTACGACTCACCCGATGTAAGAATAATGAAATCACGACGACGAAGATGGGCAGGCCATGTAGCTCGAATGGGAGAAAAACGAAGATTATATTCCATCTTGGTTGAAAGCCGGAGAGAAAGAGACCGTTGGGAAGACCGGGTCGAAGTTGGGAGGACTATATTAGAAGGGATCTTCGAGAAGTAGTTGTTTGTGATGAAAACTGGCTTGATCTTTCCCAGGATAGTACTCAATGGTGAACGTTTGTTACTACGACGATGAGCTTGCGAGTTCCGTAAGCCATAGAGTAAGTAAGTAAGTAATAAGCTAGAGAGGTGATAGTAGCCAAAGCGCATCAGATGTCTGAAGGATGGCGTTTCTTGACGAGTACTCTTCACTAGAATGCCAGGGCCTTAGTTTAGACACCATTAAGGGAATCATTTGGTGAAACTAAGATAAACTGAAAAGTTTCAGTCAAGATGGTCGGCTACAGGACTTAAACCTACTTGGCTCATTACTACCATTCCAAAGTCGGTGACCTTAATCACCAGATCCCTGGATGGACCGCAGTGGCTCAATGGTAGTGTGCTCACCTTTGGTGCAGGAGGTCGTAGGGTCGATCCCTGCTCATACCGTGTGGGCTTTGAGGTGGATAAATACCGTGGGCATGCTCCCGCTTCCTCCCACTTTCTTCATTCTATCAATTCATCATCATCCATGCGACTTAGCCAAATTGCCTAAAGGCCTTAAAAATTTAAATTCAAATACAAGATTCCGGGGACTATGTAACAGTGACAATTGATAATTCGCGTCTTATATACAAAAAAAGGTAAATAAAGGCAATGATGCATATCAATATATTGTTCAAATATTACTCATTTGCACTTTTCCCGGTTCCGATTCGGCGTTCTATAAATCTGCCGGTGACTACTATATAATACTTTAGTAGCTGAAAAAAATAGCAATTAACATTTATCTAATATCGGGCTATTACGGCATCAAACGTCCATAAATATGCACTTTATTCTCTTAAAAAAAATTCTTGTAAAGATTTCATAAATTCTATCGATTGCAGTAGCTTTTAATGTAATCTCAACCATTATATTCTTCGCATTAAATAAATGTGAATGATATGAGTAGAACTACATTCACAAAACATATAATCTTTAAAGCAAAAGTACAGGGGACCATGGTTTAGAAATGTCAGGTAGAGCCCATTTTAAACATTGAAGTGAATCTCAGAGTGCGAAGTGAGTATCTTCCCTCTCAAATCGCCACTGCACTGCCAATTACAAGACCCCTTTGCATGCAAAGCGGGAAATTTCCTGAATTGAGGAAACCCAACGCGAAACCAGAGTAGAAGAGGAAAAGAGGTGGTCCCAGGGGAAGAGTTAAACGTGGTAGACCATTGTGGCTTTTACTTCGCGTATTCTACGGCATTGGGATTTCGAACTAAGCAAAGGGAATGAAACGAGAAATGTTAGAACAACGGGAAAGCACATTTTTTTACTGAGAATAGGTGCACGTGTTTAGAGTACTTTCGCACGTTATGATGAACATTGACTTATAATAAATACGTACAAAGTATTGAGATTATTTCTATCTATATGTAATAGAATTATATCTATATCTATATATATGACCAATCATGTAATAGAAAAAGGTCAAATATAGATTTACTATATATTTGTTCTTTGCGCGTAACATTAATAATGATTGTTTATCTTGAAATCTCCGTGGGAATTTAACATTATTTTGTCTTCTGACTGCAGTAGATGGGCAAAAGTGGTTATTAAGATGGGCTAAAAGAGGCGAGTCCAAAAGAAGAAGAAAACTACTCAATAAGGAAAGTTAGCAGTGTTCCTATTGTCAGGGTGCAAGTGAGATGTCTTGTTTAGTGAAGACTTCGTGATATACTCCAAATATGGAATATCTATTACACGAAACTTAATGTAGACTTGCCGAAGGACACAAAGCGTGAATCTGTTTCCCTATGAGGCCAATGATGTGGTACGGGTGACTGTAGGATTAGCGCTGGAGTCGATATGGATGTTGTATGTTTCCAATGTGAGGTCCAAGTACCTTCGGAGCTTTATATATTGACCACTGAAGTGACCATTGGTGGTGCGACATGTACTAATGTTTGCCTGTAGTCGCATGTGGAACCATATTTGTTTTATCGTGTCATGCGTCCTATGTCCCTGGATATTATGAAACAAATTAATGGTTTTGTTAGGACGTCTCCATTAAAAGTTGCATACCGAAGTCTAGCCTGTATTGTTAATAATTAGTAAACCATAACTGTAGTAGTTGCTTACATAATTACCACACGAACATGATATACCGTTCCGTTTCCAAACATGTATTCGTTATAATTGTTGGAAAATGGTGGGCTGAACTGTAGATATAACACCAGTTGGACCAGCCGCCTTTTCAGCCTATTACACTGACTAGGAGAACACTCCGATTTTTTAAATCTTTGTTTGAAATAAAGTTTCTATCAACTGTTTTCAAGTGTGAAATCCCAGCCGATTTAAAACGTGAAGAATGGCACTACTCAGAAAATTACATAAATTGATAAGTGATATATTTAACAAAGGCGGAGAGTCAAAACCAAGGGGGAACCTCAGTAGTCCCCTTGAGAAAAAGATACCACAAAAAGTGTATGGTGGTAGAGTCCCTGTCCTTACCTTTCCAAGGTCTTTTACCCCTTCCACGCCCTGTTTTTCCTTCCAGCTACATCCTAGTAACATTTTTCTACAGATTGTCCATTTATTGGACTAATATTTTTAGTTTTATAGGTACTTGGCTGTTGACTCTATGCTCTCCGCCATCTTATTTCTATAATTAGGACCTAATTGGCAGGTATATTAATTGGGTAGAACACCTGTAGATACTTTGTTAACGTTAAATTATATTTACTTTATGATTTGCGTCTTAGTAGGTATGAATCATTAAGTGGGAGTTACCGTGAATGTAAAAGTTTGGCCACCACTGCGGATTCATTCTTTGGGTCATATACACTAACAATAGAGGGGGGGGGGGGAACTGACGTTCCAGTAGATCAAGAGTTATGACGTCATCAACATGGCCGCCCGTAGAATTTCTAACAGAATATATAAACGCTTATAATTTCCCACAGAACATAGATAAAACCGCCGTGTTTGTTCCAAAGTAAAGTAAATTTACTGCAAATTATACACAATTAGTTGTAATATCTGTATATGGTGCCATGTTTGAGATATGTTGAAGCAAACTTGAAAAAAGTATTTTTTGACACTCATTTTTAATTTTAAATCTGAATAACTCCGTAATTATTAAGAATTCTAAAAATATTGTAGTAACAAAAAATGTAGATCTTATTATGGTCTATAAAACGGTACCAATATATTTTCTGTATCATTTCATATAAGGTAGTTATATGATTTTATATGAGATATGGTGTGGTGGCTTCGTAGCTGTAATTTATAGGTATGTTATACTGGTATCATTAAATAAGAGTTAAAGATGCTCCACCACTGCAGATTTAGTCTTTAGGTCTCCTAGTTAATAATATGGGGTAGGAGAAGTGACATTCTAATAGACCGAAACTTATGACTTCATCAATATGGCCGCCCGTAAATATTCTAGTAAAATATTCAAAACCGTATAACTTCCCACAGAAAGAAGATAGAATCGTATTCTTTGCACCGATGTAAAGCAAGTTAATTGCATATTATAAAAATGAATTTGTAATGGTCCAGAATCCCTTTTATATACTCTTATCTATAAATTTTGGATACCGTTTTCGGAGTTACAAATTATATAAGAAATGCTAGTGTTGACAAAATTTTATTTTTATACAAAATGGAGTTTCATAATATTTCAGTTAGCAATACTGTTTTGCATTGTAATCATTTGTATCTAAAATCCCTGACATACTAATTATGGAAACGTTATTTTTCATTTTGGGAGAAACGAAGTTTAATTTTACTTTCCCGTTACAACGTTAGCAAACTACTAAAATAGTAAGTAATAACTGTTGCATTTTATAAGATAAGACCAATTATTTATGTTTACATGAACACTTGCAAAGTGCAGTACAATTTAATAATGTCTTCGTGCAGCGGCATGATTTTGAACACTTCTTCTTGCATCCACACTTGACCATCTCCTGACAGGTACTAGCAGCAATGGGAATGTTGATCCATAATGGTAGGAGTCTATTTGCTTCTTTCTTCCACCCATATTTGCAAGGATCTAGAAGTGTAATTTTGGCAATGTTTGCAGAAACGCAAATACTTGCTTGGTAAATAGAACGAGTGCAATGATACAGAAGAGCATTCTATGTAGGAGGCAATTTTTCTGGATTTTGGGTTTTGTGGCAGAATATTGTTTTCCTTAAACCGTTGATGGTGTCTTCTTCCTGAATTCCATATAGATTAATAAAAAACAGTTCAATAGATTTGAATTCGGGTGCGTCAAAATCCAAAAGAGTGAAAGGATTATCTATTATGTTTACCAATGCTTCAGTTAGTGACTCAGGGCTCCTCTTCCATGCTTTAAATGCCATACATTTCGACTTTCTTCTTATTGAAGAAGTTGAGTCACATCCAGTGAGAGCATACCATAGTGGCAAAGCACGACTTCTAAGTGGTCCGAGGGCTGCTGTGATCTTCTCTACGTCAATTATTCTTTTCTTATTTCCTGTTCCGAAATGTATCAACAGTTGACAGTCTTCTGCAATTTCTAAGAAGCTGTTAAAATGATAAACTAAAATGACAACAACATCGGAATCCACGGTTCGTACTAGTATTGTCCTTGCTCCTTCTCTCAATGAGCATAGCACATATAACACAATCCTGGTGTCTACTTCTTCATGGTTGCATCTTTCTGTCATGTTATTTCCAGGCCCAACATGGAAAACGGTATCGTCTGCAGTTACCTAGAAGTCACTTTGTACATCTTTATGGTTTGAAACAGATTCGCCACTTAGATATTTAAATAATTCCTGTTTGTTTTGTGAGTGACGCAAAAACATTGACCAATCTTCGGGTATCCTCACGGCCTACCTTCTGTCTCATTCCATCTTCGCGTATCTCGTTTTTTTTTTATGGAAGTTTCAAAGTAAGTGTCCCAGACAACATGTAATGCCAATGTTTTCCCCATTTCAATTTTAATTTGCCTCAAGAAACACATATAAAAGTAGTCTTCAAATGTTATTGAACCGACCGTATGCGTCAGAAAATGAATTAAGGCTCCACCATACCAAATAATAACATGATAATTTCAAGGCTCGGCTGAATTGACATCTGTTGATTCATTGGCCTGAACCTCATTCCGGAGGCACACAAGAACGTCAGATTTCTTGGAACGGTACATTTTGTCAATGTTACTTGCAATTGAAGGAGGGTATTCTTGTAATTCATGAGCAAAGAATTCGTCCATATTACCTTTTCTTGATTGTGTAGCTATGTACATTTGGCCCAAAAGAGAAACATTTCCTCTTAATATTCTCATTTGCTTTTCTTGTACCCGCTTACGCTTTCGTGTTTTGAACAGCAAAAGATTATTTTTGTGTATTTGGGTGTCAAATGGTTTACTTTTTCTAATGAGGATGTCATTCACGAAACTGTTATATTGTTGTTTACCTTTATCCAAAAGGATTGACATTGATGCGTTGTCTTCGCTAACGTCTCCTTGAAGATTCTAGTTCATTACCGAACTCGAGAAATGGATTTACATTTTCCAAATCGCTTCAATCATTTCCTTCACATCACATAGAAAATCTTCTTGCCCTTTTGCCATTTCATCATGATGAAAGTAGTCACACTCATTATATTAACTGTCTTCATACCCAGAAAAAATTTTAAAGTCCTCAAGTCGCTTATTTACTTCAGAAGTAAACGTAGACCAGTTCAGAAGAACAACTGGATCTTGAGTTAAGCCAATTACTCCCCCTGTTCCCTTTAGTATCTTATTTAGCTTTCATGGCCTTGATCGATTGCAGTGGAAGAGAAATGTTTCTTAGATCTATTGACAGTGAACCTTCCAATCTTGAACTCATTAAGAACTGATTTTGATAATCGTTTCATGTCATTAACATGGATAGGAACCCATCTGGCATAGTGGTAGTAGTCACATGCAAAAAGAGACCTCCGAGATGTTCCAAGGCTGCAACATAAAGTTCAAAATTTACCTCTCTGTGAGCACGTACAAAGATCAGCAACAGAGTCTCTAATTCCATAACAAGAATCCAATACGCAAACGTAGGGTACATGTTGTTCTTCACCCAAGTATTAAATTCAGTTTCCGGTGATACTTCTTCGTAAGCTTCATTGAAGTGCTACGTATGTTATCTGATGTGCGTATGTAGCCTTTGTGACATGTACGGCTTTTAGAATACCATCTGCGATTCCTTGAAAGGCTAAAGCAGCTTCGACAAGAGCTTCAATCCATCCTGATCCCTGCAAGATATCTCCAATCGCCTTTGCACTGTGTTTTTCTGTATGAAAGCCTCCAAGCATGATCACAATATACAGTGTTCGATTTGTGCAATTTCCAGAGAGGGGGAAGAATTAGTGATATATGTATTATACGGTATTTTGGGAACGACCACATCCCAGGTTAGAGGTATATAACTGTAGAAATTACCAGAGAAAATTCTTGCCGAGAGGGGGATAATCCCAACCACCCCGCGCTACAAATCGAACACTGACAATATATATTTCAGAGAATCATAGCTCCACTGAAGTCTCATCATTATACAATAAATTGGCTGATCCCCAGTTATCACGGGTATCTGGTCTGGATTTAAATTATGTATGCCTTTCTTAACCAACTCCTTTGCGTGAATCATTCGTGAATCACTAAACGATTCTTTAAATAAAGGGAACAATTCAACAATGTTTGGCTGCACCTTCGTTACTAATTTCTTATGTTAGGCTGACCAAGAAACTCCAGCACTTAATTGTTCCACTTTTGTATAGTTATCAAGTTGCGAGATAACATACTTAGCCCATTCTTTCTCTTTTTGTATCTCCTGAGAAAGAGTGCTACATTTGGTTTCCATTGTTTCTTTCTTTAACATAGCTGGGTGCAGACTTCAAACATCCTTCAGCTAGTTGAGGCAAGGATGTAAATTCATCTGAAAGCTTTAGATTGTTTGGACCATGAGCCATGAGAGGAAAGTGTCTCTTAACGCCGTCATTCTCATCGTACCTTGCTTGAAAAAGTGATATTGCACTTCCATGAAAAGAATCTTTCGAAGTTCTAGAGGATGGATTATGGTCGATGTTATCAACAGCTGCAACAGTAAAGAGACCATAACGCACTTCTGTGGGGTATACCACCCCTTCAGTGTTGAACTGTTGTAGCACAAAATCACCCATTTTTCGCTCCAGATACTTTACTCTATTGTACTTCACTGTAAGGCCTAGGCGATGTAATTTATCTACCAGATAAGAACTTTTGAACTTTGAGTGAATGAGAAGGCAAACTTTTTACCGCCCATTCTCATTCTCCGACCGACGTGGTGTGGCGTTACCAGATCATAAACGTAGTTCGTTAACGTTGTAGCGCAAAAGTAAACTAAACTTAGTTTCCTCTGGAATGAAAAATAATATTTCCATTCATTTTCTGTAATTTGCAAATAACTTACATTACTTTGGTGCAAAGAGATTCTTTCTATCTCCTTCCAGTGGGAAGTTATACGTTTTTAAATATTTTACTAGAATATTTACGGGCAACTATATTGATGACGTCATAAGTTTCGGTCTATTAGAATATCACTTCTCCTACCCCATATTATTAACTAGGAGACCTGAAGACCAAATCTGCAGTGGTGGAGCATCTTTATCTCTTATTTAATGATACAAGTATAACATACTTATAAATTACAGCTACGAAGCTGCCACACCATATCTCATATAAAATCATATAACTACCTTATATGAAATGATACAGTAAATATATTGGTACCGTTTTATAGATCATAATAAGATCTACATTTTTTGTTACTACAGTATTTTTAGAATTCTTAATAATTACGGAGTTATTCAGATTTAAAATTAAAAATGAGCGTCAAGGAAGGAGGAATAAGGAAGGAGAGGAACTGACCACCCGAGAATTGAGTGATAGCTCTTGCCTCGTGCAGGTCGCTTTTATAGTTGATTGTAGAGGTGGTTCTTCTTGCTTCTCCTACATTGATCCCAGCTCCCTCTGTTTTCTGTTATTCGCTCCATCTGATGCTAGTTTGTGGAGTTAACCGTCGTCTGCTCCTATGTGTGTCAAAACATGTTTACTTTCTTATTCGCATGTTTGTCCTATAAACATGCCTGTTTATTTACAGAACGTCCACGTGCTCCTATACACGCGAATCATTACAATATATCATTCATCCAGATTGCAGTGACTTTAACAACTTTGCGACTACCAGGGCTAGGAAGGTGTGTTTGAAATGTTGTTGAAAAGCTTTCGGCAACATAAGTTCAAACCAGTATCTTTCTCAGACTGCAGGGGCAGTTCCAGAGATAGAGTCGGTCTCAGAAATAGGGAGCAATTTATATCTCTCTAGGGCTAGGAAATTGATTGAGGAGACATTAGAAAGATCTCGTAAGACTGTGCAAACTCTTCTCTTGCATCCAGATAGCAGGGGCGATTCCAGAGATAAGTGTTCAAGTTATACCCTTGGAACTACTGTAGCTATGAACGTAATTTAGGCGTCGCGTCGTTGGAAAGATCTCGGCAAGACGAATTCAAACTCGTATCATTCATCTAGTTTGCAGGGGCGGATCCCGAGTTTCGGGGGCATTTTCAACTTTGTAACTAATAGAGCTAGATAAGTGTTTGAGGTGTAGCTGGGTAGGTCTTGGCTACACGAGCTAAAGCGAGAATCATTTTTCCTTATAGCAGTGGCGATTCCCGAGATTTGGAAGAAATTTTCATATTTGTAACTTATGAGGCTAGAAAAGGTCTTTCAGTCACATTTTAACTAGAAAATATCAACATAATTGCACGAAGATTTAACGGGAAAAGAAATGATTTTACATCAAAATTTCTGTTGAAAGTGAAGTATTTACCGACATTTGCCTCGAAAAGTCTAATTGAAAACGCATTTATACCTTACTTAGGAAGAGAAGTCATAAATGTGGTGTATAGCAATGCTTGTTCTCTTTATTTGGGATTGGATTGAACTGTTTTGGAACGTGTAATTATGCTGTAGACCTCGTTTATAGCACATCCAATGGCAAACCACTATTAGTACACCTTGCCTTTGGAACCTTCAGACAGAACACCCTTGAAAAAATGACTAAAATGCTTTGCTTGTTGCACTGATCAATCAATAGTTGTATATTGGAAACGGTTTAAATCACCTGCATGTAAACATTACAGCCCGGCCGTACGGAATTTATGTACTAAAAGCACTCGCCTTTCAGTGTCGGAAAGAAGACGCATAGAGATAAACAGAGCTGAGATTCAATAGTTGTATTTCGGAAACGGCTTAAATCACCTACATTGAAGTCAACGGCGTGGTTGTTATGTATTTGTGTACAATATGCACTGGCCTTTATTGTCCGAAAGAGGTTTTCTTAGACACACAGAGTTGAGGTTTGACTTCAGCGAATTACTTAGCTGCATTTCATAGAGAGGTAGGTTGGGTTTTATACACTTCGTAAGAATGTGTGCCTTCTCCGTTGTTAAGATTTGCAGGAAAGACTGCTTCGAGGCACAATTAATTATAATATATGGAGACAACGAACAAATGTAGTCTATAGAAACGCTTGTTGCCTTGCTTCAAGATTGGATTCATGAGGAAATAAATGATTCGGAACCCATGAGAAATTACCTTCATTAGAATGCTTCTATTCCATCTTGCCCATGAGGTATTTGGCTTCGATATTAATGGATAAGGTACCAAACTCGCTAGCTTGTAAGCAAGAGATCACGACTTTGCTTTTTACTAGGAGGCACAAGTAGTCTAGAACACATAGTAAACCGACTTTAAGGGCTTGTTCTCATATAAGAAAGTTCGGTATCGATTTACAAACCTTCATCAGCTCTGAATAAGTTCCCATGCCTGCTGTCTTGTAATTAAGAGATTTTGAGTTTGCTTCCTGTTAGCAACATATGTGATTCAGTATCCATGTTAAAACGACCTTAGGAATAAGTTGCATTGAATGGTAGGCCACAACAGTCCTTTGCCGAGAAAGCTTCCTTTGGCAGGACGGCCTTGTAGCTATAGAATTCAAGGTACGACTTTTAGCACAGACACGAGTGATTTGGAACTGAATTATAAAATGATCCTAGAAGATTGTTGCTATTGAATGGATGAACACACAAGGTTAGCCTTGTCTAGTAACATACATTTGGCAAACATTGTTATAAGCAAGAAGTCCCAGATTTAATTCTAGATGGGGACCTGACTTTGTATGAGACTGGCCTTAGAACATAATTTTATTTGGTCCACCAGACCCAGAGATCTACGAGTGTTAACCTACCTGCTGACAGAGCGCCCATTATTATTAATATTATTATTATTAGCAAAGAGGACGAAAGGGAAGCATGTATTAGTGGTTGTTCGAATACCTCTAATAATGGAAAAGACGTATACA
>JAGDQP010032709.1:0-20828 GCA_022664845.1 Lepisma saccharinum | reverse complement strand
ACCATTTTTATTTTGGTTCGCTGGCGACAAGGTGTCACGACGACAAGTTGACCCACAAAATGTGGTATAACTTGTCGTCGTGACACCTTGTCGTCGTGACACCTTGTCATCGTCCCCAAAATTAGTGAATGGTTTTCGTATCTACTGTATGAAAAATTATGCATTACGTCTCAAATTCGTGCAATCCCCATATCCATTCATTTCTTTACCATAAACGAAAATTTCGTTCACCCGGACTTAAGGGGAACGGACCCGTTCCACATAAACGAAATTCAGGAAAAAAAAAAAGTAAGATTTTTCATGTTATAAACGCTTGCACATACATAAATACTGTAACAAAATGGTTCATTTTACAATTGACAAAAGGCATTTTAATAAATTGAGAGCAATTGCAGTACAACGGTGCACATCAATTAAATCTTGGAGCAACATTGATTTTTCGTTGTGTATGATGGTTCAAAAGCTGTTTTCGATGTCCGCTTTGGTTACTTGTTTCCCAAACAACCATTTACGAACTGCATTGATCAAAGTTGATTCAATGTTAAATTTGATTGCAAAACTACCATCCTGAAAAAAGTTTCTTTTTTTCACGATTTTTCTTCAGTCACTCCAGGTATATATGCCAGGATGACATCTTCAACATAGACAGTATATATGCCAGGATGACATCTTCAACATAGATCCTGGCCGACACCTTCCCAAATCCTTTTCTCTTCCTTATTCCGGCCTAAGTCTTAGGTGCCGAAAGGCCATAAATACTACTAAAATTGTTTGATAAAATACAACAAACTGATAAAATGAAACTTTATGCTTGGCCCAACGTTGTAACACAATCATTTTCCAACGTAACCATTTTGTAACGATTATTCAACCATGAAACGCAACCATTTTTCAACCATGCCCTCCAGTGTTGGTCTAACCATTTATGTATTAGGAGAAATCAGTGTTTCGTAGGACATAGGTTATGTAGGCCTACTTCCTTCATCCTGTAGAGAAGGTTCAATAAATGCGTAGACTTTTCGTCATAGAAATAAAAGTCAACAGTATTTACTCTCTGAAGCAGCGAATACCGGATCTACAAATTTTGGTAAAGTGGAATCCGAATCAGTCCTTTGAATGGACCTCTACCAAAAGATTACTCGTCTGAATAAATCCATACTGTAATTTGATACAACTTTTCTTTTTTAATTGTCTGTCTATTAGAAACGTAACAAGCAAGTAGTCTACAGCAGTGAGCACGTGATTAGAGTTCCTTCCTTCAAGGAATGGACCCATACTACGGCTGTTTGCTTCAGAGGTAGTGAGATATGTATTCATTCACTCACGAAGACTCCTGCGGCAACTGGTAAAAAGAAAAGAGTTCAATGAAAAAGATCGTGCGTCCAGAGAATACTAATAAGTACTTTGGAGGCAACTCGTCTAAAACAGATTGTGAATCGTAAAAATTACTATACTGACACTTAAGTGCCTATAGTAATTTATTATTAAAAAATACTTCAAAAGTTGTTGGCACTATCCCAATATGACACAATTCTTTGAGGTGTAAAAGTAGTTAAAAAAGAACTTCTTTACCACGATGGTATTTTTAATCAACAGTGGCAACAGAAAGAAACCTACATTAGCCTACATTTTAAGGCTATATAGTCTCCAATCATTGTCAGCAACGTGGGAGAAAAACCGTTGGAAACAAAAAACTTTAAAACAACCACACAGCCAAAAGCTTTTTCTTTTCTTTTCTTTTCTTTACTTTTCATTTCTTACTTTCTCGCAGACATCTTTTTGTGTTATAGCTGGGAATATTATTGGCGCAATGTGTTGTGGTTATCTTAGCTCCCGAGTGCACGGTGCGGAACGTGAAGCAAAATGCTCATGCTTCGTATACTTGCTACATATTTTGCAGGTAAGTAAATATAGCTCCCTTAGCTTTTTTTTGTTTATTAACGGAAGGATTTGACTCAGAATATTCAACCGACAACTGGGAGGTTTTAATTTTTCTTATCATTTACAGGACAGGATTATCAGTTGTAATTTTTTTATTCATGTCATCGATTCGTATACAATATTTGTGTTTAAAAAAAATAATAATTTTACAGTGTTGAATATCAGACTGGGCCATGTATAGTTCATTCCCATCTGGAGATTGCAGTATTTGCTTGTCTGTAACAGCACCTGGAATGATTCAGCCTCCCAAGTTAATTATGGTCAAAATCAGTATAGGAACTATTGAAAATTAGTAAAAGAGGGATTTGTTTCTTTAAACGTGGTTTAGCAACTGTTTCCAATGGCGATTCTAAAGCAAAGGATTTCGTATTATTTAAATTTAACCTTAAATTCTGATCTACCGATTATATTGATTAAATTCTGATCTAGCGATTATACTAATTAGTAAAAGGTTAGTCAACAACATACGTGAAGAGTTAAATCAACCTTCTGGTTATAACCAATCAATGCTGAGTTAATTTGATCTTGGTAATAACATAATGACATGGGCGGACTGGTTACCCAAGGGCCCACCAGGGAAAAAAATTGTCCCACTCGTTGGTAACCAAAAGGCCCTCGTGGTAGAGGGAATTATGGTGCGTGGGCTCCAACAAACACCTTTCAAGGGCCCTTAAGTTACTGATCAGGTCTCAAAATACAGAATATTAAATAAATACCTTAAAAGAATATGACTGTATGAAAGCAATTTGCACTTACCATTAAACTTTTTACATGACTCCTTGCGATTTGCGAGGCCCTGCAGTAGGCCTGGTGAGATTATTACTTCAGCAGGTTGGTCATAACAAATCTTGTGTGTCAAAATTGCTAATTTAGGTAGACCATCAAGACCCAATCGCTACAAGTAGTAGTATCGAGTGGCCTTCTTCATTGGGTAACATTACGCTTCCATGACGCAAAGGACGACGGCGGCCCACATGGGAATTCCTAGGTTCCCGGCCAGGCCAGTCTGCCCCTGGGCCCACATAGTGCTCATATGGGATCTACTTCGTCAATGTTAATCAATACTGGCCCATTCTAGCCCACTTAATGCGATGTGGACTTCATAAGGGAATTACGTTGGTATGCCCATAAAAATGAATAGTGTTTTGCGTGAATGGTTTGATTTATCTGTAGAAGGAAGTTTAACCATTTGATTCGAAAGAATGAATGAATCTGATTAAAACGTACGTAAGGCGTGGTTCGTAATTCATGGGAGTAAGTTAAACTTTAGAGCTCAAGCAACGCATTTCTGACCCTCTGGTATTAATTTATGACTAGTAGCTTGGTCCAGTAGGTAAGACGCTGGACCTTCCAACGAACTCTAGTTCGTTTCAAGTCTAGTTTGAGGCTTCCTCTTTTCCTTCAATTTTAGAATCCCTGAAAAGAGAATGATGTCTGGTAGCTGGAAATTTTCATGCAGCTAAGTTGCCTGCTTTTCTTTCAGGAATGTTCCAGAAAACTTCTCACATTGCACATTGAAACCTGGCAGAGAGAGGAGGCCATTATGTGGGTCCCCCTACAGATAAATATCAGCAGCCAGTTGGGCTCTTGAGCGAAAATGATGTGCAGGCCAACACAGTTTTCCCATATTGGTTACGGTGGGCGCAATGTTTTTCATTCTACCTGGGACCAGGGATTTTCAGTTTAGGGAATGTGCAGTCAACATTGGAAGGGTGTAAGTGCAGTTTCGCACTGTTTTTACTGACCTTTTACCGTTGAGAAATTAAAGTTAGAGGGTGCGCTTCAGAATTTGCGGGAGTGTCATAACTACCTGGGACCGATGTCGATATTGGAGACACATCCTTGTGCTACTGGGACGGCGTGCTCTATGTTTACCAACTCATTTGGTTGAGGTAAACCTTTCTCTGTTTGCTAACTTTTCATATTTTCCGTGCATACCTTAAAACTAGTGACGGTCACTGGAGCCGCACTTTCTGTTCCTAAAAGACCGAAGTTAATAATTACAAGATATTATTTAATGGTCCTTTTTCTTTGAATACAGCTGTTCAAAGACCGGATGTTGCGTTTCTTCTTAACCAAACACTGCTTTTCATATAATATTTGGTTTTCGATTTTCAAAGAAACTTAAAATGTTTATTCAGATTCCAATTATAGTTTTTGCTTTCCTTAAACTTGCATTTTCATCAGGGGATGTTGTTTCTAAGGGTATCATAAAGCGATGAGCTCCAACGATAGATGGCATCACGATCTTATTTTATTTTAGATCACCTTGCACGAAATTCCTGTTACGGTACTCACTACAAAATAATCAGTTCTGACAGTAAAAATTCTAGCCTAACCACTGACCCACCACATTCGCTTATAAGCATATTGCTGCCAGAGTGACAAGCGGGTCACTTTTGGTGATCTGGTAATCCGGCCTGACCCGAACGTAAGTGACTCGGTCTGAAACTTGATCCGGTCTTTACCCGAATGATGCGACTGACTTAGTAACTAGATTTGACGTGGCTTTATTCCTGTGGCTTGAATCATTCAATAATTTCATTTTTGAAACTCACAAATCCTTTCACAATTGTAGGGGGACCAGACATACTCTTCTTAAGAGTATTATACTCCTTCAGACGTTCAAATACTCTACACTCACTTTTCTTCGAAAATATCTCCAGTTATACTCTCTTTCCTTTTCCTTTTACATATTTTAATGTATTTTCGAACTGAATGCCTTACAACTTCTAAACTCAACATATCTTATACACCAGAATGGTTTGAACTGCTGTGGCAATTTATCACTTCTCCTAGTAATATTTGTAGCATGTGGTAGCGTTTGGAAGAATTTTAGGTGAACTCTATCTGTGAATGGAGATGATTAGATGATGACGTAGCCTGGAAGAACGTGAAAGACATTACAACAGCAGCTTGCAATTGTCGAATCAATTAGGAAAGTCAAAGCAGCTTCGGACTGGAATATTTATCGCAACTTGAAGAGAGAAGTACATTGATTTATTTATATAAATCTAGCAGCAGATGATTCAAGTATCACCAAGGTCGCGGGTTTAAATCCCGGCTGGTCATGTGTGTTAAACTAATAATGGTCGAAACCATAAGCTTACGAAACATTCTTTCGTCTTTTGACATAACTTTGTAAGTATAGGTTATTGGTTTTGACATTTAGTGTTAACAACAAAACAGTTTTCATTTTAGTTACCAAAACTTACGTCAGGTGGAATAATATTCCTTCTTAATCTCACCGATTCAATACATAATACACAAAAGATCCAAATCCACGAAACAAAAAGGCACTAACTAAGGAATAGGAATTTGTCTTCTAAAAATACAATGAACGGTCTAAAAACCGTAGGCTAATTAATACCAAAAGGTTGGTTTTATGGAAACGAAAATACAGGTTGATATCATTCTTACTCAGACTACTAACACAAGAGTATAATAGTGTATATTTCCTAAGGTCATTTCGAACAAACATAAGGCATAGTATTAAGAACACCCCGTGCACCACCTATGCGTGAAAGGATTGCAATTGCCACTGACATTGAAATGCTTTTTGTACATCTTTATATTTACTAATCTAGCTACTTTTCGAGACTCCGCTCTTTAAACATGTCCTAATAAAGAGGACAGTGTCTAGTAAATAAGATACACAATACAACACACACACGCTTTCCTTTTTCCACGCACCGAAACACAACAATGAAAAGCATTCAAATAGCAACTTTAGTGTAATGTCATCGTACTATGATTGCAGGACAACTTTTCTTCAATATAACCCGTGAGAAACTTATTAACTTTGCTCTCGAATTCTATATAAAATGTGTTGTTTTCACTAACACTACAGCTTAGAACAAAGCAAGCTGAAAGTACATAAAAGGACATTGAAAGACAACTTGATGTGTAGTATATCAAAATGCCATATTCATCTTAGTTTACATAACGTACTAGTTGGTACTTGAACCAGTTTGAGAAAAAAAAAAACGGGCAAGAAAAACAGCTGTTAAATCAATTCACTGTTTATGTCAAGGTCAACTCATTTTGTTAAACAAGTTAACTAAAAAAGTCACTGAGTTTCATTTAATTTGGTTTCTTTTTTGTGTAATAGATAATAACATAATTACGAATACATTGTAGCTCGCTATGTTTTACTCAGTGTGACTAATAATAAAATGTATAATCAGCTTTATTACACAGTGAAAGTGAATTACTATTTTCTCTGTCTTTTATGCCACCTGGTGTTAGTCCTGCAGAACTAGGAATAAAGTACTGCCAGAAAGCGATGCGCAAACTCTAAGGGCTCATTTTCATGAAAGCTTACATTGCTTGCGAATAGGGTGAATAGCCAATTGAAACACGTGGTGTTTCGTGGTGTAGTTTTATTACGTGGTGTAACACGTGTTTCAATTGGCCATTCACCCAAATCGCAAGCAAAGTAAGCGTGTTTGAAAATCAGCCCTTACACGTAGAATACGTAATAGGGGGCCTTAAAATACGTGTTTCAATTGACTACTCACCCAAATCGCAAGCAACGCTAGCTTTCATGAAAATTATCCCTTAGATGCTCAACTCGCATCAGAGTTTTTCTTTTCAGTTTTTCAATTGAATGTATAGACAATCATTGCATTCAATCCTAGTTCGGCTGGACTGATACCAGGTGCGCAAGAGAAGTGAAGAGAAATGGGTATTGCTATCTACAATTTTATCTATGACACGTAGGTTAACTCAATGATCTCTATCTAAAAGCAATACAGGACTGACTGCTGCCATTGAAAATTTCATCAATATATTAAACCAAGGAGCGGAGAGGACACAAACTCGTTTGTCCACTTCCAGTCTAAACCAATATGGACAAAATTTTCGGTGCTAACTCAATCTTTTACGCTTGATATCGCTGTGCGGTCCGTTTTTTATTTATATCTTAATTTTTGCAAAAAATACGTAAATATGATTTGTAGTATTTTTTATTATATGCAGAGTGCATTATACAAACTATTATATGAATAACTTAGGAATTAAGACAAATCAAAAAACGAGCCGCACAGCGATAAGAAGTGTAGAAAACTGAGTTAGAACTAATCATTTGGTCCACATTGGGTTAGAATGGAAGTGGCCTAACGAGTTTAAATATTTGCCCTGGCACTATCAATCGACACTAAGCAGTCACTCCAATATCGTTAACGTAGAGCTCGATAGATTAACTCAACTCGAGTTGAAAATGCTTTGTGCCAGAGATGGACTAAACTGTTATTTTTCAATAACTGTTATTTTTCAATAACTGTTATAACAATAACAATTATATAAAATGACAATAAAAATATCATTTTAACGACATCGTAAATGCAACGAAATAAAACTCAAATCGGGTTTCAAGTTTAACAAGCTTCCTGGCATAGCTGATTGTCCAATAAGCTTCAATTTAGTTAGTTATAACAACTAGCTATAATAGTGTTCAAACAAACCACTTACGTTGTTCCAACAAGTTTATTTTATGCTTCTTTATCAAGTTCAACATAATATTAAGTTTTACAAGCTTAAAGCAAGTAACTGACAAATTTGCTACAAGCTAGGATGCGATATGGGAATAAACTTTGACTTATTTCATTATTTGTATCTAACTTTATTTTTAATATATACCGACGGAATAGGATTCATTGTGTTCTTCGTAGCTTAATTGATGAAAGAAATAAGTTTCATCGGGACGACCAGGATTTTGTCCTAACCGTCGTCAGCATTTTTATTTTCTAAGCTACCAGAACAAATTATTGAAACATGTTACAACTTTACTTATGTGGAAAAGTGTACAATGAGTTATCCAACAACAAGAACAAAAAACGAATCTGCCCGGAAGTGAAAAAATTATACCAGCTATGATCGAAAATGGACTTATCAACTGAGATGCGGAGAAGATGGTTTTAAATTGCAAAAGAAATGTTGTTTATTACACTGCATGGATCTCGTTACGGGAGACGGATCTACTTCTAGTGGCTCGAAATTGAAGCCAGTACAAGCCGTGATCACCTGGAAGGTGAAATTGATTAGAAAAACAACTGAACATTACGTTCCGTACAATACCTTATTTAAAATATTCCAATCTTCCTCCTCTCTTCCTTAACTAGATCTTCATCCATTCTTTGCTTCCACACACCCACGCATAGGTCAACCAATAAGACACAAGTAAATCCCAATTCACCAAACAAGATTAATCGAAAACCGGCGTCAAGTTGACCCAGCTTAATTGTATTGGGCCAGTCGATCCGTCTCTCGTATCTAAATTCATGATTACACTGTAATAGCTGGATTTTCACATTTGCCCTAATAAGTTACATGTAGAACTTCGGGTAATGGAATAGTCGGGTAATACGAAATACTCATTTTTCTCGTTTGTGATATCCTGTTACCTACTGGTAAGCAGGCAAACTACTTCTACACACTTCCATAATTCCCCTTATCCAGTTGGAATTCGATAGCTAAATGTGAAGGGTTCTATACACAAGAATACTAGGGCTACTTTGCACTCATCAGAAATTTTGCAAGTACGTTTTGTAATGCCTATATGTCTTTAGGAAAACATTGTAATACGTTATATGATTGTGGAATTATAAGACCACATACTATTACTGGACTTGTGAAAGCCGCTTTGATTCCATGTACCGTAAAATACGGTTAGCAGCAGGTTGGCTTGTTTAAACTAGGTGTTTAAAAAAACAATTGGTTTAAACCAAAAAGTTTAAAGCAAAAAGTGGCATAAATAGTGTAAACTTCTGCGTTAATTTTATATCATTTTTGCCCAATTTTAACTAACTTTTGCCTAATTTCGCCTACGACTAATTTTAATGTGTTTTGTGTACTACTCTCAAACTTGTATACAATATCTCGTGGTCGTGTATTTAGTTTTCTTGCGTCTCTGGTAAGGATTTGAGGTATTTGGTAGAACAAAATCTAGAATTTTTAGTTTTAGACTGTATATAATATGAAGGGCTTGGAAGTAAATCATGAAAACTTGTAATATAGCGAAAACTGATTTTGTTAGGTCCATTAGAGAAATAGAGGCACCGTTGTAGTATTGTAAACTTTTAAAATTTTCACCATGAGTCTTCACTGAGTGTTCGAAGAAGCTTGATAAACACAGATTTTGGGTTATCACGTTTCATTCCCGGACTCTTCGTATTATATTCAGACGTAAATGTCCCATTCATTATTCAAAGAATATGCACAATTGTGAGATTATACTTACGAAAGCGAGTTTTGTTTGTTTGTAATTTTATGAATGTTTATTTTTTATTTTTATAGTTTCTGTTATTATTATTATTACGTAATTTCAATCAAAGCAAAAATTCTAAATATTCTTTTGTTGTAATAATGTTTAATATTGATCAAATACGCCGAAGTGACTCTTCTGTCGGTGGGAAGAAAACATCAAACAATGCTGTGCCGAAAAAGAAAATGAAGCTTCAAAAAGACAATGTTACTCAACATTCCAGACGGTTGTTTGCAAATAAATCTAGCACCCAAATTTATATTTTTATAAATCATACAATAATTTCCATAATTGTACTTCTTTAACAATGATCATTATAAGAATACAATGCATGTGTTTAGTCATTCATTTATTTTTCCGAAACGTAATACCCCTGAAATGACGTAATGAAAACTTGTATTCCATAATATCCGAAGTTTCTATAACTCTGTGTTGAAGAACTCGTGGAAAATGTTCATGGTTTCCTATACATTCATGTATTTAAGGATATCCAGATACAGCACACAACGGCCATTTTCTATAGCCTACTGGATATTTAAAATAACAACCTAAGTTCTCCTAAGCTCTATAGGGTTCTCCTAAATTCTTGACCACACACATCCTCAATTTTAGAAGCCCTAAGAAACTACACCCGACACAAAGTGAAAATTCTGACAGATTCCCTAAAGAAACAACTATAACAGAAGCAAGAATTTGGAAAGAGATCGACTCTGGCCTTAATCAAGATACCATCGCAGCATTTGCCTTGTGTAACTGAAAGGAAACCATGGGAAACTTTAACCAGGTTGGGCGGTCGCTGGGAGCAAACCCATGGCTTACCGAAAGCAAAGTCCAAAGCTGTATCAACTGAGTTCAGTTGTATATGGCTACAATAGAAACTGTGGAAGAATTCTGTACAATCCATTTCCTCTGGACGTTACGATCGTCGAGGGACATCATCCATATAATTGAATTGAGCATAGGCCTTAAAAAAAACAGTGCAGTCAAATTAATGAAACTACATACATCTATTCACATTTTTTAACAAAATAAACAAAAAAAAAAGAGAGAGAGAGAAAGATAGTTTTCCGAACTACGGATTTAAGTGAATGTTCTGGTTCAATGCATCTATTCTCTCAGGTGTAAGTATCAAACTTTCTCGCGAAGCAATCAAAAGCTGGTTTACGTTATTAAATAATGTAACAAATACTACATAAGCATAAAAAAATAGAGAAGAAAAAATATTTCTTACATTTACAAAGACATCCATTTACAAAATTAGTAACGACCTTATTATTACCCAAGTATTATTGATTTGATTTGACAGGCGTAAAATAAAAAGAAAGAAAATATTTAGAGAATTTAGTGCCTTTAAGAGTGACAGAAAAACAAATGAATTACACTAGATCCAGTTCTTACTTTAGGCTATTTATTTCTGATGTCTTTATTATATATCTACTGTACTTATACAATAACATGACGATACATTCTTCTTCTTATTATTATTATATAAATGTTTTAGCTTACGCAATATACTACTTATAAAGTTTATCTGTATCAAGAATTAAATTTCTATGCATTCACTTACATTCCGTTTACTTTGCCAAACTTGGACTGTACATCACAAAGTGACGTTTGCCATCATATAACAGCAAATCAAATTTTTAAATTCATTCCTCACTACTCTTTGATACAATATGTTTTGAATTATTATTAACTTCGAAAACAAAAAATCTTCAAATTAAATCTTTACAAGATGAATACCAATTACAATAAATTTCATTATTAGTCGCCGTGGTTCAGGCGGTAGCGCATCAGATTACGAATCGGACAACCCGGGTTTAAATTCCGGCCAGGATGCTGAAGACTTTTCCGCTCCGGAGTGGACTTAGCCTCCTATCAAATTAAGTACTAGGTAGACACCTTGGAAGGTAAAGGCGGTCGAGCGTGGGACTCACCAGTCACCACCCACCTCATGTCATGTCATTAGTCGAGAATAGGTGGAGCGCTACTTCCATATTCCTCATGCGCCGTTCACACTTCACAGTGCATGGGCGTCGCAAAGGGGATCTTTACCTTTTTATTACCTATTGCATTGTATTTATAAACTTTAGGTATCTTTGGCTCGGACAGGGACAGGGTAAGGAAGAAAATATAGAAGCAAGTCGGCCAAGACACAATTTGAAGTTATCATCCAGTCATAAGCCTTATGTGACTGAGGCTAAAACCCCGGGGGGAGAAACCTCCGTGAACTGCCATTTTTCCTCCCTAATAACGAGACTTAAACGATTAATTTTCTTCACAACGTATGTTAACAGCTGAACCAATTTAAATCAATTTTGACTATAGTTTAACATGCCATTAAATATGACAATTTGAGATTATATATAATATGTAGCCTTCGAAGCCCGCTATGTCAGCTATGGTAACCATATTATCTATATGATCTGTGTTTAGCAAATTTTTAACCTGACTTTATCTTGCTAGTGTTGTCCTTGAAACTCGTTTCGAAGACAACATCTCAGTTACTATCATTTCGGTATGAAACAAGCGAATTTTGATGGTTTGATAAATATTGTACAAGAATTGACCTTGAGTCGTGTGATCTGAGCTTTAAAATGTAAACTTACAGGAAGTGAAAACTATGTTTTTCTTAGGGCTCATTTTCATGAAAGCTTGCGTTGCTTCCGATTTGGGTGAATAACCAATTGAAACACGTGTTACACTTATCTTACAATAAAACACTCAATAAAACACGTGTTTCAATTGACTATTCACTCAAATTACAAGCAACGCAAGCATCCATGAAAATGAGCCCTTATAGTACAAACTGCTATTGACATCTAGAAAACGACACCAAAGGAAAGGGCGCCTGAGCGGCTTCCAATCTTACTTCCTGTCTCCTTGTTTACAGGATTCTTGGTGTGTTTTCTTCGGGTGTGAGAAATTAGTAACTTTTCCGTCGTGTAATGTAGTCATACAAATCGTAAAAAATCTAATTTCCTTTTGTACAGTACATTCTGAAATCGCCTACACAGTATAATTAAAAATAACATTAAATACATATTAAATAACTTAAGAGATCTGCAGTTAAAATGGGTTTTAAGTGAAACAGAGTGAAATCAGGGTTGACAAAGCAACAAAATTAACGTGAGAAGTTCTGGTTACCTTGTGAAGAAATATGTGTTAAACTTTCTCACGTTTCAACACAACGTGAATTAATGACTGTGTCTATCACTATTACATGCGTAGAGATATTGATATAACTTCTCAGAAAGCAGAATGTTACATGAATGACATCATTTTTCTTCCTTTTTGTATTTAGAACGAACACCAAGCAAAACAATATCAAGCTGTATGGTATACGTACTTGTTATTGGCCCCTGTCGTTTTGAAACTTGAAGTGCAGATATATTCCGGCTAACTATTGTTCTGTTCGTGCTAATTGTAACCTCTTAGATCCTTTCCGATATCATGAAGAACGGCAGTTCTTCGAGTGACGCTGGCAAAGGACACTGTTAGCGGCACTCAGATATTATACAGTTAGTTTCGGATTTACCGAAGTATAAGTCCGATTTTGATGCTTGAACTTCCTTTTAAAAGCTCTTTCCAATACTAAGACACAGGAAAAAAATGGGTCGGTAGGATCTGCTTGGGACCCCCTAGGGCGCTTTGAAAAAAATATCAAAATTTCACATTTTTTTAGAATAGCACTGACCCCAGACCATATAGGCGACCGAAACTTACTGGATCTTATTCTACGCTTCAATACGTTTCAAATGGTGTATCATACGTTAAAATCGGTGGAGCGGTTCAAAAGTTACGACTTTTTTAACCGAATTACAAAATTTTCACAAATTATAGAAAGGTATGTCCGTCATTCTGTGTGTCTTTTTGTTTTAGCCCCAAATGGGTGGTACCGGGGGGTTTTAGGGGTCCATTGCGGGCTTCCATGTAATGGGGGTAAATCAAAGCTTAGATTTTTGATAGGAGTTACGGTTTTCGAGATATGGAGCAAAATCGATCTTGTATCCTTCCGCCATAGTGACACGTGCCACTTTTTAAATACGAGCCCGTACGGAGAACACTCTCCGCAGCTGCTCCACTCATCTGGGCATGACGTAAAGGAGTAAAATGTAAAGATACATACCTAACTTTACATAACCTCGACGTTCCCATGGTCAGTAATTTAAGAAAATGTACGAATAATGCAAAAAAAATAATAATAAAAATAAATTTTGAAAATTTACATGACCGAACCTAACCTTACCTAACCTCCACTTCGCCATGGTCACTAACTTAAGATAATGTACGTAAAATGCAGGAAAGCAATTATTAATAATGAATATAAACATATATAAACACATGAAAATATATTCTGAAAATAAAATCAAGTGTTAACCTCGCCTTGACTCGAACCAGGCCTTTTTTTGTTTACCAACTCGACGCCTTAACCACCAGACCACCGAAGCAACCTCGCGGATGTGGTTTCTCCGTTGTATTTAAAGTGCACGTGTCTCCTACACGTTATAGCGCGTGTGCAGGAGAGAGGAGCATGCATAGATGGCTCGTGTTACAGTCTTTTTTTTTTATATAGGTAGCCTTACAAAATAAGTGATAGTACAAAACCCCGTTTGGGGTAAAAGGAAGAGTGACGCAAGAATTCTACTCACGAAAGAAGTTATATCTATTTTGCGAGTGACTTTCTGTGTGTCACTATGGCGGAAGGATACTGTCTCTTAATTTTATTACAAAGGCAATACTTTCGCCATAGTGGCACAAAGAAAGTCACTCGCAAAATAGATATCACTTCTTTTGTGAGTAGAATTCTTGCGTCACTCTTCCTTTTACCCCAAACGGGGTTTTGTACTGATTAGTTATAAAGTGAAACAATAAAAAATGCACAACATGTACTTTTCATTATTTTTTAACCAGTACTTGGTCCCCTTCATGTCCAGTTATTGAGCCTTACGTTCACTATACGTTCTCGAGATCTGAAGACGTGTACAGTACCAGTTATTGGCCCTGTTGATATCAGTAGTTGGCCTTACTGCCAAAAAAGTTCATGTGAAGCCACGTACTACGTGAAAATGCCAGCAATCATATTTTTTGTGTTCAAGGTTAGAATGACTGTGTTAGAAATATGAAAATTCTATGTTAAAAAAAGTGCTAATTATTTTTTCCCATGCCAATTAAATGGACATACCAGTCATTACCCCGCCTCTTATAGCAAAACTGGTGTTGATAATTTACATAATGGTACGGTACATCCTAAGGGATCTCTAAACATCCTTCTAGTTATTAAAGAATGAAATTGCATTATAGCAATAACTAACCGGGGCAAATCAAATTATAGTCTTTAGCTTATCTGCTTAGAATTTGATAGGTTAAATTTGTATCTTAGCAGCACAGAATATTGGGCCAATATTGGCCCAGTGCTGCGCCAGTAACTGTCAATATCGATCAAGGCTGGGCCAGTATTTGGGCGATATCCTATGTTGATATGGTAATTTGACGAAGCCTAATTTCAGGGACGTTTACCCTATTCATTCTTATTAAGCAGTAGTTCTGTTCCGTTAGAAACAAAGTACAACAGTAGTGTCTCAATACAGAAAGTTCTATTAAGGTGGAGCCATTCTCGCGCAGGCGCGTCGCTCTTTAAACAGTAAATATTACTCTTAACCTGAATAAGACCGACAAGCGGTTGATTTCTAATTGCCAATTTCGTATATTGGTAGCATGTCGGAAAGCTAATACAGAGAACCAGGGATCGAATTCTGGTGTGGTTTTGTTTGTATTTGTTTTAATGAAATATAATTTTTCTCTATATACATACACACATTAGGAAATTTAATAAAATTAAAGTGTTTTTATTGCACACTTAAATCGTGTTTTTTTCAAGCTTTCGAAAATATGACTTTCTTCGTTGAGACGCTAGTCAGCACAACGCATATAACATCGAACCATACTGCAACATACTGGAACGCTGGATTACTTAGAAATCGAATTTGTATTTTATGAAGTCAGACTAAACGGGGAGCACCTGAGCAGTTAACCACGTTTTCTCCCTTCTAGTTTAATCCAAATAGAATAAAACATTTAGCTCTAACTCGGTTTCTTATCCTTGTTGTTGTCAATATGGCTCTTTTATGCACGGTGCGAACTCCTGGAAGGAGGGGGGAGCGAATATGAGTAGCGCATCCTACTCATGCAATTTTGTCTTTATTACTGTGGTAGATTACGAGATACTAATCAAGCACTCCAAGATCGTAAAGTACAGCTCCTTATTGTATAATAACTTTAACTTTTATTACTCGTGTCTAAGGAGAGCCCACATAGAAACCATGTGGAATAGAAAGTTAATAGCACTTTTGCGTATGCCCACCGCTAACAAGGTGCTCTGCGCCTGCGCGAGATTGGGCCACGCTTTGTTTCCATGTGCTTCCCTTAGACACAAGTCTTTTATTGTATTATTATTCGCAAAAAGAAAATAGCTCAGATTATACAGGGTATTGCAAAATAACACCAACGAAGCACCTTACGAGATTCATGACATGAAAATAAAAATAATAAAATGTAGGACGACATGGTATCGTCAAAGACTTAAAACCTGTTCACTCTATCCAAAAACGCATAGCAAAACTGTGCAATGGATGCGAAAGGGATTGCCCAAAAGAAGTAGTGGAATTCCTAAATTGTCTGAAGTACAGATGAGTCGATATAAGCATGAATGGGATACCTTCCACCAAGAAACAATAATTCGTTTGCGGTAAGTCATATCTCAAACAGATATCCTTTAATTGGCAGTGATTACATTTATCATCTGTACTCATACGTTAAGTCGACTTATTTATGCTTATTTCGACCCATTTTATATCCCCTACTTCATTTGAGGAATTCCTTTCACATTCATTGAACAATTTTGGAATTTCCATTTTTTGATAGAGCACCGCCAAAGTTTTACTGTTAAACCTATTGGTATTGGAAATATCAAGCTCTAAAGTACATCTTCCTTTGGTTTCGGCACACTGTAGTGCCGAAGGGAGGTATCTGTCTATACTTTTGTTTCAATTTTCATATCAAGAACCTCGTGAAGTGGTTTTGTCGGTGTAATTTTGCAACACTCTGTATACGATTCTCGGGGGGAACAATATTACGAACGTCATGATTAGGAATGAGTCATTCTGGAACTGTTTCTTGTTAAACGGGATGCAAAAATGCATATCTAACTTGACTTTTATAACTTACATCACTGAACTGTGTAAAATTTCGACATGCGTATATACATTAAAAAAAAAGTAATCTTACCTGACTTTTCTAACCTAACTTAATGTAACTTGTAAAATAATCCAAAAAGAATCAAAAGGGGAGCAAATACAAAGTATATAAAAAAAGTACAAGAAAGTGTAGTATTAAAAAAACTATAGAAAAGTTGTGTTGCATAAAAAACGAAAAATGGCACTGCCCGGGAAATGAATCCGAGCCGCCTGCGAAGGAACTGACACGGTAATCACTGGACCAACCGGCCACCGACTTCCCAGCGCTTTGGAACTCGTAGCAATGATAAATGCGATTGCAGTGAACGCAGAGAGGTCAGGAATTATACTTTCACGAGAACGTCCTGGTTATATTGTAAAACGCACAGACATTCTCGGTTAGAACTGAGAATATTCCGTAAGGGTTTTCGTTATCGGTAAATAGAGCAAATGATTGCACGAATAGTAAAAGTCTTTTTAAGTACAATTCTAAAGATGTTCTTCTTCAAACTACCTTTAGTGCAACAAATGAAGAAAGTTGAATGCTTCTGCTAGCGCATACTTTATACTGAGGGCGCTTTTTCATATACGCGTTACATGTACGATTTGGTCTAGTAGCCAAGGGGAGAATTATATCGAGTATTTCTATTGGCTACAACCAATCACAAAGCGTGCACACGCCTTGTCTGTACATGGAAAGGTTCTCTTATAGTGTAGGTCACTGTTTAGTTTTTTTTTTTTTATTTGCAATCATGGATCTAAATGGGTATGGATTAACTGCTCCAATAGAATTAATCTGGGTCAGCTTGACTCCAGGTTTCGATTAATCTTGCCTGGATCAAGTGGCTGAATCAGCGTTGCCAGGTCGTGGGATTTGTCCCATTTTGTTTGATTTATCGACATGAGGTAGTATGTTCTCGAACCTGAGTACCTTCCCAATGGTAATCTGAAACTATGAGTCCACGGAGTGCTTAATAATAAGTTAATATTATTTAGAATTAATAAACATAAATATCTGTAATATTAGAAAGTATCATAGTAACTATTAATCGTTCATATATTATAGAAATGCTGAGTATGTGCAGCCTCCATAAAATGTTCTTGGCCCCTACCTACAAAACTACAGTAGTGTGTGTAAATAAGAAGCAGTAAGTGTCCCGTGCCCCTTGCTGTTTCTGGCTGACCATATCCCTGAATATGCGCTGCTTCCTGTGTTATATACGTCTTTTTAAATGTTCATAGTATTACTAATAGGTAAACATTATGTTAAACATTTACGTTAACTGGAAAACCTTTTACTTTTCATAACCATTGTAGTTAAAAAATAATTTCGATTTCACTACAAACAATGCACAACAAACAAACAAACATAGTCGCTCTGAGTCTAAGATGCCTTAAAATAAAATAAAATTCAAAACAACAAACATAATGTTTTTAGTCGTGTTTCAGTTACATAGGCAAAACTTGTCCATGGCAACGAGCTGTACGGAACGTGATGTACAGTTTTTACTTTAATCAATTACAACCTCCAGGTACCTGAATCGTGCTGGCCTCACTAGCAGTCAGTCCGTACCTATTTACATCCATGGTTTTCTACAAGCAATGTTAATGTTTTATTTACAGAGAAGACAAAAATAGGTTACCAACTTATCTCACTATTTTTCTTGCTCATTACTGCACTTAAAAACGTTACTGCCATTTCTAACATTTTCGGCACGTCGATTTTTTTCAAGATTTTTGAAGTTTTCTGTTTAAAAGAAGGAGATGTGTATCAACTTGCCACAGAGCCATGAATGAGGTCTCGTTGGTATTGAAATTGGTCATAACATACGATAATATACATTTGGTAAACATAACCATAAAAATATAGTAGTAACTGGAGGTAAAGGACACTTCTTGATTACAAGAAACATCCTTTAATTTTGAAACATTGTAACGTCGGAAGCTAATCCCGCACTATCATGTATTGGCCTATATATAAAATGGATGGATGGATGTGTGTATGTTCCAACATAACTCTGGAACGCCTGAAGCAATTTCAACCAAACTTAGTACACATATCACTTACAACGTGGAAAGAAATACTGTAGGGGGTAAGAAACCCCTAGTATCGCTATCCCGCTAGGAGGGAGTGGGTTGACATGTAAAATCACTAAGTAGATCATGATTGTCAGATATATCCTTATAAGCTGAGCAACCCACACCACAATGTGATTTGCCAGGTTGACTACCTCCAAGCGGGGAAATTTGGTATCAATTCATTAACAACGGCTATCTTGTTAGTTTTTCGATTCGACACCCCGCATGGAGGTGAGGAAGCGAAAAATCTCTGGACCCTGCTTCAACAGGCGGGAAATCAGCTCCGCCCGCCCCGCTGGTCTAGTGGTTATCGACTCTGACTGCTGATCATGGGGTCCCAGGTTCGATTCCTGGCTCTGACAAAGGATTTTTTCCAAAGCGAGAGGGTTTGGAACGGTGCCCACCCAGTATCGTGATGGAACTGAGGAGTTACTGTGAATCATAGTTTGAGAGCTTCAGCTCTCCTCTCCCAACACGCTTGGCGAGCATGGGAGCAGTAAACCAACTTCTCCTTCCCGAAGAGGTCTCATTCAGTAGTGGATTAAATATGACTCTAAATTATAATTATATCATATTCAGCCGTTTTCTATCCACTGCTGGGTGAAGTCCCCCACCCCTCCTTTTTTTCTTTCCAAATATTTTGGTCTGCTGCTATCCTCATCCATGAAGGTGAAAAACGCTTGATTTTATCAACCATCTTGCATTTGGTGATCGTCTCGGTCGTTTCTTTGGGAATCCAATGTAGTATATTTGTCTTCCATCTTCAATCTGTTCGTCTAGCTATGTGACCGGCCCATCTGCACTTTATCTTCTTCGCAGGTACAAAACAACTTTACAAAATGGAATAGTGTCAGAAATATCTCTTAAGTAATTACAGCAGGAGACTTAAAAATAAGAAATGGAGAAACATGATGCATTACAAACGAAACATTGACATTTTACGCTTCTCTGGTTCCTTATTTGCTTCGTTGCACAGCTTATAATCCTCGCAGACAATTTAATAGACGCTTGCTTTGTTTAGATTGCTAAGATTGTTACGATGGTAGAAATCGTGGTTGAAATAACTTACGTTTAGACTACGGAACTTAACTTGGTTATCCTGCTTGTACTGCTATTGTCAGTAAAGAAACGTTTAGAGAAAGGAATCTCCGTTTTCCATAATCTAAGGTTATACGGTACAGGTTTAAATTATAAAATAATGAACATAAATGGATTAATTGTAGCATAACACTTTATAGATTAGTTCTGCCATCATTCTTTTACACTTTAAAAGTGATACGCACCACTAGGATGCTATATATTTCGATAAAGAAAGAAATAAACTCACCAAGTGAGATGCGCTTCAAGGCCATCTTGCGTTTAGATAGCTAACGGAAGAAGATAACTGTCGTAAGTTGACGCTGGTTAAATTTGAAACCCGCGTTAACAGTAACTAAAATGATCTTGGTTAACGTTAATCGGGGTAAGATGTTAGTAATGTAAACAAGGCATTATTGTAATCATCAAGAATAAGGAAGAAGATCGGTATAATCATTAATGGTATAACCTACCAGGAAGTAGGGATTATATGTGATCCCACACTCCCCATAGGTCCAAATATGTATTAATTATACATCTTCGTCTATTCGGAATACGTCTGAAAAGATCGGACGAAACGATGATTTTTGCTTGCTTTCTTCTTCGCTGAAAACCGGGACATTTATGCGACTCAAGAATTATTTGCCGGACACCGGGACGCAGATCTTGATTCCGGCATGTTACCGGATTTTTCCGGGAAGAAAGGTAACCCTAGGTATGTTGAGTTTGCAACGTTTGCCTTTGTACCTTCCGGAAGTGCGGTGGCAGTTATTTAGTTGAGTTTGGATCAGTTCTACAATCGACCCCTAAACTTCTAGTCAGCGCTAAGTTGGGCCAAGTCTGATTTTCGACAATGAGAGTTGGCCTCAACTTAGCGCTGACTAGAAGTTTAGCGGTCGATTGTAGAACAGACCCTTAATAACATGACCCATTCTGGAAGTATTGAATGCATATATATATATAATTAACTACCGGTAACAGTTCTGTATTATTTCTTAGGTTTATGGGAGTAACGACGTGTACTTTGTCTAGTGAATCTCTTACAAAAATTCCCCGAGGCTATAACATTGAAGATAATGCACTTTCTACACGTAATGTTCTCAATCATAGCGAGAAGTATGCCTCGCTGTGAATACGAAGTTAGTGAGAAGTCATATAATTTGCATAAATAAATAACGACTAATGCCAAACAGAACACTAATGAGATTAGTTCAATGATATTAAAGTTGTCA